>JAYMSP010006689.1:0-11223 GCA_036897095.1 Plantago elongata | reverse complement strand
CAATACCAATCACATCATACTTACACCAATCATTTATCTCTTACACAACATATATAACAAACATATAATACCCTATCAAATTACAATTCTATACCAAACACTAATTTTAACAATCCTACTACAATTCGATCACTATTCATCCATTCAAACGGATCCAACTCCGATTCTATACCAAACGGCCACTTAATCAAATTCATTATGTTACGTTTAGTCACTATTCAATTAGTAAATAACAATAACCACCCAACTCCAACAACAACAATTGAATCAACAATTACACAAACGATCAAACAAGAATCAATTAAATACTCAAACAAAACAAAACAAAACAAACGTGTTGATTTACATGGTTCATTAATTACCTACATTAACGAAAGTAACCGAAAATTCTTTTTTTTTATTAGTTCAACAACAATCATACAACAAAGCTTCAACAATGCCGATTTACAAACAATCGAATCAAAGAAATTATAAAAAACTGAAGGTAAAAGATAATTATTTTTCTGTTATGAAACGTGAATTCTAATTAACAGTGAAGACGAAAGAGCCTTATACTCCTTTTTCACGCCTTATGATATCACGCCACATATCACTAGCCCACCAGTGAATGACACATCACCCAACTAAGTGAAAACACGCTTTAAGCACTTATTCCTCCTTGCAGCTGGCAAAACAGACTTGAAGTTTCTTTAACTGTCTTTCTGACGGTTGCTGCAAGTCTGCAACACTCCTTCATTTCTTCAATGTTTCTTCTTTTCTTTGAATTCAATCTCTCTTTACGCATTAGATTATGTATACATCATTGCACGGTAAACTACCCGCAATAACTAGCTTGTAAAATCTAAACCTATGAATAATAAAAAATAAAGTTAAATTAGTACTCACCAATAAGGCAATAACCATTAGCGTGATGCCACGTGGTGATATTTAAACAGATACCAAGAGGCATTTTGCCACTCCTTTTTCTTTCTGATAATCCATCCATTTTTCTCAGCACAGAGCTAGATACCAACAATATCATCTACTACAATCAACGATCTGAAATGGAACCATCAAGCAACGTGAAAGCCAGAACAGTAGCTGAGCTCCAATCCATCAAGCGCAATTCCGGCAAAACGTACTCCCAAATTGCCGAGCAAACTGGGCTAACCAATGTCTACGTTGCTCAGCTTCTCCACCGCCAGGCTACGCTCAAGCCTGCCACCGCTCAACTATTCCAAGCCGCCCTTCCGGAGCTGACAACCGAACACCTCAACGAGATGATGCAACCTCCTCTCCGATCGTACGATCCTAATTTGATTCAAGACCCCACTGTTTACAGGTCCAATCTCAACTCTCGAGTGATGCGTTTTGCTTTATTGCACAATTTGTTTGGGGATTTTATGTGTGATTGGTTGATGTGCAGATTAAATGAAGCTATTATGCACTTTGGTGAGAGCATCAAGGAAATCATAAATGAGGATTTTGGAGATGGCATGTGAGTTGTTATTATGTCAAATTGCATCTGATTGTTTCGCAGATTAATATCTAGGGAACATGGTGTCGACTTTGGATTAATTTTGTTCTGTTTATGTCTTGTGATTAAGGCCTTGTTTAGCAAAAATAGTTGATAAGGTAGGTTGTGAATCAGTAACTTGATACCTAGAAAACATGTTGTTCTCAATACGTTTGTTGACTTGTTCTGTTTGTCTTGTGAATTGTGATTAAGGCCATGTAGCAAAACTAGCTGATTACGCAGTTGAAATTGATAGCTAGTTTTGATGGATACGTTTAGTGAATCAGTTTATTTGCTGAATGTAGAATGTAATTGAATCAGCTAGTTATTTTGTTTAATAAGGTCTCTAAGGCAATCTTATCAAATTACCTAGTTGATCAAATTACCATCTAAATTCTAAAGTCTAAACGTGTGTATAACAGACATATTTTGGTTAATGGTCAAATAATATAATTTAGCGTATAAGATAGTCGATAATATTGTGCTAAACCGAGAGTAAGCATTGACATATGCATACATTATATAGGGCATGTTGTGGTTTCTGCATTATATAAGATATTAGTGTCCTTTACAAGCTATTTTGTTCACTCCCTGACCCCGGAGGCCCAGACAATGACAGAAGAAAGCTGTTGCCCTGTTTAAGCAATTTAACCTTGTTCTCTTCAGTGAGGTTGCAGCCTTGTTTTCTTTTATAGATAAAAATGTGAAATATTGAACTGTTATATAAGATGATTTTTCATGTTTTCTTTTCCAGCCAAGTTGCTCGTTTAACCTATAGCTACTTAGAATTTGGAAACATTCCTTTTTTGTAGATTCACCATGCTTATGTTGACCATTGTTTGCTTTACATCACTGATATATACTGTGTATGTTTATATCGTGGTACCTTACAAGTTGCACATCCTTTTGTTGTGGCTTCACTAAATTTGCACTGCGACCTTTCTTGTTGTGGTACTAATTTGTTTTGGTGGGGGGTGGGGGGCTTCTATTGACCAGCATGTCTGCCATTGACTTCTACTGCTCCGTTGATAAAGTCAAGGGCGTGGATGGGAAGGATCGTGTTTGTGTGACTCTTGACGGGAAATACTTGCCATACACTGAGCAGGTCAGTGGACTCGATTCTAATTTGTGATATGCTTATGAAACCATACTCTTCACAATATTGCCTCGGTGGTTTGTCATAATTCTATCATGCCAATTGCATTTGGATCTGCATACAGAATTATGCTCTGAGACACCTTTAGATTTTTTCATAGATATGACTATGGTTATCTGTCATGTTAATTTTATCATGTTTTATATAGTCCTGCCATGTTTTTGGGACTTCTTACCATTGATTTTTGTTTGATGTTTGTGTACTATTTCTTTTATGTAGACCATCAAGCATATGGTATCAAGATCGAGGGGACAAGGCAAACAAGATGACTGAGAGAAATCAAATCAAAGTAACCTCTATACAACACAACTTAGAATAGTTTCATCTGCCTTGAGGTTTATTTAATATTTCCTTGTATAATTTATGCATGATTAAATGTCCCATAAGTTCTGTCGAGATGTTGGAACATCGTTGTTTGATGTGTTTGAAATGAAAGCAAGCAGGATTCTGTGTCTTCTGTTAAATTAAAGTTCACCATCCATGAACTTCTTGAATTGCTTTTCATTATTAAAAGGGATACAACCTTGTCAATTGAAGTTGTGCTAAGCTATACTCATTGTATTGTTTCTTTTCCTTTTGGAGGAATAGCTTCTTGTTTTGCTTAACTTATACAAGGATATATAAGGTTAATCTGATGTTCAGTTGGACCAACTCACTAATTAAATGTTAATAGGAGGCTTGAAAATGAGGATGGTAATGAAATAAGTAGGAATAAAGAGACCCATCATGCCAAACCTTTTAGATTCCTTAGATGGTGCAAAAGAAGGAGCGGAGCGTCCGGAGATAAACACATTCCTGCCACTTTTTTAATAATGTAAATATGTGATGTTTCTTTTTCACTTGATGAATATGCACAATATGATGCAATTCATATTATAATTAACATGCTGCCTTGTTGTATTACCAACCAATCTTGTTGCTGCCTGAAGTACAAGATTACACTATCTTGCTGTTTTTAGTTTTCGCTCATACATCTACAACATATACAATGTTGTTTAAGCAAAAAATAGCTCGGTTTAGATTCCACTTGATTCATAAAGAAGTTGAGATGCTGCTCCAAGCAGGGGCAGATCCCTCTGCCCCTAACCCATCAAATACCCCACTCTTCCTATTAGTCCATTTGTCAAATTTTAACCAACTAAATAAGCTAGAAGTTTAACCATAGTTGATAATTCTTTACTAAATATAGTCCTATTACAACAACTAATCACCCACAATTAATTAACTACCGGTAGAATTTACTATTATATGTATGTGCTATTATATTTGCTAAATATACAGTCCAAATTTCACAGATCATCTAAGAATCCTTTTTGCGGCAAAATCATAAATTCTGGATTCTTTTTTAAGCGAAGCAGAGCAAGAGCAAAAGTGAGAATCGATTTCTTCAATATTTTTAAGTTTGTCCAAATCGTAAAAAGGATTTTTAGATGATCTGTGAAATTTGGACTGTATAATTGTGGTGATTGGTCGTTGTATAGGACTATATTTAGTAAATAATTATTAACTATTGTTAAACTTCTAGCTTAGCTAGTTGGTTAAAATTTGACAACTAATAGGAAGAGTGGGGTATTTGATGGGTTAGGGGATCCGCACCGGCTCCAAGCTGATGCTCAGGAGGTTTGTTTCTCGAATAGACATTTTACCAGTCCTTTGGTAGTAATGTTGGAGAGATACTTTGAAAAAATCCAGAATTAGATTTTCCTGCAGGTTAGAAAATGCCAAGTTAAGAGTGTAATGTGTAAGTTAAATGCCTGTCCATAGTCCATACATATAGAAAACAGCCATGATAAGGATCACTGCAGTAGTGTCTAAAATAATAAATTTCTTTAAGAAAGTGAAATTTATATTACCTGAGAGTTGACTATCAAGCTGTTTCATATACATGCTCTTGTCAGTAATTCTGACTGCTGGAATATGTGTAACTTTGTAGATATCCTCCCCGTCCTTCTCATGCACCTTCTGAACCCTGTGCTTGAAGTTCTCAGGCATGTTAGCGATTACCAGTTCCTGCAGTGTAACCACAAACTTGATTCCTTCTGGAACCATTTTCAAGCTAATGCATTCGTCGATGCATAGACTTTGAAGTTTAGGCATGGCTCCTTCATCTATTATCCAATTCTCTAAGCTAGTCAGGCCTTGAATTTCTAGATTTCTGAGTCAAGAGAAGCCTTGGGAAGAACAACGAATCTCACTTCCATCATATACATTCTTACGCAGTTTCAATGAGTGCAGATTATGCAACTTCTCCAAGGTAGGCATAGGATCCTCCTTCAATCTGCTGCTCCTCAAAGTTAACTTAGTAAGGCTTTGAGCAAAATGAGAATGTTCTGGTAGCCTATCAATCAAGCCAATCTGATCCAGCTTACGAAGATGGGAGTGCCCTACAAGTTGCTGAAACAAATATAACTCTGTTTCTGACTGAAAATCATAACGGATACGAAACGATGATTCTCTGATATGATTGGACTCTGTCTTCAGGGAATTATTGAGTGCCATCAGGTTCTCTAATTCCAGAGAGACTATTGCTGCAAGTTTCTGAACATTAGTTAACTTGGAAATATCTCAGTAATCTGAGACTCAAGTTTTTTAAAATTTCCAGCCTGCTCAAATTTCTTAACTGCAGCTTAGCCGAATTACATTTGTGGGATGGAGGGAGATACAAATGCTTCAGATTGCTCAGCTTCCAAATGAAGTTGGGTAATGTCAAACAGTTACAAGAAAAGTTACTCGTAAATCCAGAGTTTGGAGATATTTTAAATTGCCAATGGACGATGGCAATTTGTAACTGAGAACCTCTTAACCTCAGGTACTTGAGATGAGTCAACTTCCCCACATCTTTAGCTAGCTTAGCTCCAAAGTCAAACCTTTCAAGATCCAGTACTCTTAGAAGTTTGAGCTCGTCGCAAAGCCAGTTCAGTGTAGGCAAAAGATCTCTTCTTTCCTTGAATATGGAAAAGAACATGGCTGACCTAATGTGATCCAGGTTCTCTTCATTAGGAGGAAAATAACCGTCAAAATCATAATCAACAGTGATAGAAAGTCTACGTTTGGCATTGATTGATGTTGCCTTCGGTGAGGAACGGTACACTGCATGTTGAGGTTCATGACGAACAGGAAGCTTCTTCAGAAAATTTTCCTCCTTTCCCTTTAAAAGACACAATTCTCTTGTAAGGTCATGAAGTTGACACGAATTGTACCTGCCTGTTGCCTCCTCCACTCTTACCTGAAACCATGGACCTTTGCACCAGTTCGTGTAAATAATGCTCCGCTACATTCATGACCGAATGTTCTTCCTTGGCTTGAAAAATTTCTGGTGATACTAAGCCTTCGGCAGCCCATAACTGATACAACTTCCGGGTGGGTATTTTGGAATCCTCTGGGAAATTGCCTAGATGCAGAAGACATGGCTTCAGATGATATGGTAGGTCATGATAGCTCAAAGCTAATACCTCATGAACTCTTCCATTCTCTTCGAAACTTGTTGCCCTTCTCAAGTATGAGTTGAGGTTTTGATGAACTTTTTTCCACTCACCTATCTTAGACTTTGTCATCAGAAGTCCTCCGAGCACAATGATAGCTAATGGTAACCCTCCACATTGTCCACCCATTGCCTTTCCTAGTTTCTGTAAGAATTTTAGATAACAATGAGGCTAGTCTATTACTTTGCACCTCAATTAAATGGGCCCACACGTTTGAATGAAGTTTTCTTAATCGTGAATAATCTATTATGGTAGTAGAAGACACTTGAGAAAATAACTAAAATTCATTGAAAGGAGAAAAAGTTCTTGAAGCTCAACGTGTGTTGGTTGATGTATTGAATATGAAATGCCAAAAGTTAAAATATGAGAAGTACTACATTGCTAAAATTGAGGAAAAAAGAGCTACTTATTAGCTATTAAATTGAGCTAAAGGGTTGGGCCTTGGGGCCCCATGCTTCGAAGGAGGGAAGACCTAGATGCACCTTCACACGCACCCGACAGGAGCCGGACCCGGGTCGTGGGTCGTGGGTCGAGGGTTCGTGGGTTCGTGGTCTAGGGCTGAGTATTATCTTTTTTGGTTAAAAACATATTGTGATAGGTGTGCCTGTTCGAATTTTTGTTTCTACAAGGACCTTTTTGCGAAAAGGAACAACTATTCAGATTGCAACTTTGGGATATTATAAATTGACCCTCCCAGAATCGAATTCAACACACAAAATCCAATTCTTTCTTCCTTCTCTCTTTCTCTCAATAGCCTGAAGAATCCTTTGTTGTAATAGTTCGCAGAGTTACTGTTCGAGTGCTTGAACACTAACTCAAATACTGTTGTTCTATCTTGGGCGACTATTTGCTAAGTAAATCGTGAGCACCAGAGCGGGGCAAATACAGTCTTAAAGAATAAGGCCCAGCCTTTGCTCAACAGTCTAATCTACATTTTGCCCCTTTCGATACACTACCACCACCCAACAATTTAAGACTATATTTTTTGTGTATCGAAGATATCTACTGCTGCTGTTACTGCCCTCAAATGAATGTTGCTCCTGCTAACCATGGGGAGAAACTAGAGAAGTTCCAAGGGTCGAACTTCAAGTAGTGAAAACAGAAGATGAGGTTCTACTTGACAACCATTAAGTTCGTCAGTTACCTCATTGCTGAAACTCCTGCTCCACCCATTTTGCGGGAGATTGATGAGATAATGGAAGCGGAGGAGAAGAAGGCCGCTAAAGAGGAAAACAAAGTAATGGAATTGTCTAATGATGCTTGGATGAATGCAGATTTCTTGTGTAAGAACTACATTCTGAATTGTCTTTCAGATGTTCTCTACACTGCTTTCTGCTCTGTCAGTACCACAAGAGAGTTGTGGGAACAACTGGACAAGAAGTACTGTGCACAGGATGCCGGTGCGAAGAAGTTCATTGTGGGGAAGTTTTTGAACTTCAGGATGCATGATTCGAAATCTATAATGAGTCAGGTTCTGGAGTTTCAAATGATTCTATATGATTTGGAACAAGAGGGCATGCTGCCCAATGAGTCTTTCCTGGTCGCTTTATTGATCGAGAAGTTGCCTCCTTCATGGAACGAGTTCATGAACTATCTCAAGTTGAAGACTAAAGAGATGAGGCTTGAGGAGTTGATCATTAAACTCCAGAATATTCAGGAAGACAATTGCAAGGCTTTGGGCAAAGTGAAGCAGCCTATTGAGGTAAAGGCTCACCTTGTTGATGCCAAGGGGAAATCCAAGGGGAACCCAGTAAGAAACGCAAGCAGCACCTTGGTGACGTGAAGTCTCAGAGTAATTCTGGGAAACCTGGTCCAGCTAGAAGGATCAAAGGAAATTGCTACAATTGCGGTAAGCCTGGGCAAATGAAGGCTGACTGTCACCAACTCCAGAAGGAGAAGGCTAATGTTGCAGAAGCAAAGGGTGACCCTATGGAAGAGGACTTGGTTAACTCCTTTGCTGGTGTGATCTTGGAGTCAATCCTTGTTGAAAATTCGAAACAGTGGTGGATTGATACAGGTGCGACTCGTCGCATATGTTCTGACAGGGACTCTTTCTCCACCTACACTTCGGTGAAAGATAAGAAGTTGGTCATGGGGAATGATGCTACATCCGAAGTGAAGGGAGTTGGCAACGTGGTTCGAAGATGACTTCCGGGAAGGAACTCATACTAAAAGAAATGATGCACGTTTCGGTTATACACAAGAACTTGGTATCTGAAATTTGCTTGTTAGGGCAGGTTTTAAGTTGAACTTTGAATCTGGTCAGTTTGTAATGATGAAAAATGGTCAGTTTATAGGGAAGAGCTACAAATGTGATGGGCTCTTCAAATTGTTTGTACTATGCTCCTCTTTTAGCAATGAAAATAATATTTCTACTTACTTGACTGAGTCTCCTAATTTATGGTACCATAGAGATTAGGACATACAAACTACAATGCGATGCGGAAATTAATTAAAATGAATCATTTGCCGTCCTTTGAAATCAACCCTCAAAGTAAATGTGAGGTTTGTGTGGAAGCAAAACTAATAAGAGTGCTATTTCATTCTGTAAACAGAACCACGTCTCCTCTAGAATTAATTTCTCAGTGACTTATGTGACTTAAAATGTGTGCAAACTAGAGGAGGGAAAAAGTACTTTATTACTTTTATCGATGATTGCACTAGGTATTGTTATGTTTATTGCTAAGGAGTAAGGATGAAATCGTAGAAGCATTTAAACATTACAAAACTGAAGTTGAGAATCAACTTAATACTCAAATTAAAGTAATTCACGGTGATAGAGGTGGAGAATATACAGGACCACTTGAAGAATATTGCTCACAATTTGGCATTATTCATCAAACCACTGCTCCATATTCCCCTCAATCTAATGGTATTGTTGAACGCAAAAATCGTACTCTAAAGGAGATGATGAATGCACTATTACTAGATTATGGATTACCTCAGAATCTTTGGGGGGGGGGGGGGGTTATTCTCACGGCCACTACTATTCTTAACAAAATACTCCGAAAATATAGTGATGTTACTCCATATAAATTATGGAAAGGTCACAAGCCCTCGTACCAACACTTGAAAGTGTGGGAATGGTTGGCAAAGGTAGTAATACCTAAACCAAAGCAAGTAAAGATCGGACCAAAGATTGTATTGCATTTTTATAGGATATGCAAATAACAGTAGTGTTATTGCTTCTTAGTGCATAAGTCGCTGATACTGGACATTCATGAAGTAATTGTCATTGAATCAAGGAATGCAGAATTCTTTGAAGAAGTTTTTCCTAGGAAGGCGAAGAAAGAAATAGTTTCTCATAAACGAGACTATGAAACGACAATAGGGTCAAACGTGGGGACCCTAGTGGTGGTCCCTGTGGGGGGCCCAGTGGTGCTCCATGTGAGGCCCCAAGTAGTTGTTCCTGTGAGGTTACCTGTTGTAGCCCCTGTGGAGGTCCTTGACCTAAGTGGCCCTAATGCAGAATTCCATGGTGTACCTCTGGAAAATGTTGCATAACCTATAGGTTCACCTTCTCTAGAGGATGCTTCATAATCTAAAGTATTACCACCAGAGAATTCTGCAGAACCTGAAGGCTCACATCAAGAGAACGTTGAGGTTCATGATGTCGAACCAAGGAGAAGTAAGCGAGCTAGGACTCAGAAAGACTTTGGTTCTTATTTTGTCACATACCTTGTAGAAAATGAGCCTAGGACAATCCATGAGGCGATGTTCACTCCTGAAGCCCCCTTTTGGAAAGAGTCTATTGAAAGTGAAATGGATTCCATCCTGCAAAATCATACTTGGGAAGTGGTTGACCTTCCTCCAGGAAATAAGTAATTGAGTTGCAAGTGGATACTCAAATGCAAGTATAAAACAGATGGAATTATTTAAATACAAGGCTCGTCTAGTGGTCAAAGGCTATAGACAAAGGAGGGACTTAACTATTTTGACACATACTCACCTGATCAAGAATAACTTCCATTAGAGTATTCATTGTCATAGTTGTACTATGTGGTTTTGAGATACATCAAATAGATGTTAAAACTACTTTCCTAAATGGAGAGTTAGACGCGGAAATTTATATGGAGCAACCTGAAGGGTATGTGGTTCCAGGATAAGGAAGAAGGTTTGTCGTCTTGTCAAGTCATTGTACGGACTCAAGCAAGCACCTAAACAATGGCACGAAAAGTTTGACAACACGTTGCGATCAAAGGGCTTTTCTATAAATGAGTGTGATAAGTGTGTCTATGTGAAGGGGAACGTTGAATCCTTCGTCATGATATGCTTATATGTAGATGGCATGCTTATTACTGCAAGTAGTCTGGATTTGATCTTAAAAACAAAACAAATGTTGAAACAACTTTTTGACATGAAAGACTTATGTGTTCAATACGTTCACGGATAATATTACTAATTTCGTCTGCTCGGAGGGTTAGATTTAATCTTAGGGATTAAGGTCTCTAAAAAATTTCGAGGGATTGGTGCTTTCACAATCTCACTACATTGAAGAGATTCTAAAGAGATATGAGGTCTTTGACCGTCAACGTGTAAGGACACCAATGTGCGAATCTTTGTGTTGGACAAACATTCAGGTGATCCAGTAAACCAAACGCAATATGCTCGGATAATTGGCAGTTTAATGTATGTGATGAACTGCACTCGTCCTAATATTGCTTTTGTAGTCAACAAGTTGGCTAAGTTTACGCGTAATCTGGGAAGTGCCCATTGGAAAGCTCTACTTCATCTATTGGGATTAGGGCTGAGCATCGGTCCAGGCCCGGATCGAACCGAGCCCGGACTGATTTTATGGCGTTTTCTAATCCCGAGGATCGGACCTAAATTGGCTCGGTCCGGGCTTGGACCAAGCAGGCCCGGATTAAAAAAAACCTTCGGAAAATTACCAGTTTCTCAGCTTGCTCACAATTTCTCAGCTTTTCTCAGTTTGCTCACAATTTCTCCAAACATTTGCCAGTCCAAAAAATAACCAATAGAAACTTAAATTACAAGACGATTACAAGGAGTGAACTTTTTTGCTGCAAGTACACAATTATCTAGCTACGTTTTCTTAGGAAGTCCCTAAAGCTCTAAGTGTATTACTTGTA
>JAYMSP010006688.1:0-11224 GCA_036897095.1 Plantago elongata | reverse complement strand
ATCTACCATTGATGATTTGTTCTATTCTATTATATTCTCCAGTTTAATGCATCTACTTTATTTTCAATCGATATCCAATCGCATTAGATGATTAGATACAATGTTTTTTTAGTTACGAAAAAGAATGCGGAACCCCACCAATCCATGTGCGTTCGTTTGGAAAATTTTCATTATTTTTTCCTATTTTACATTTTTGTTTATGTATTATTACAATTTTTTATGAAAAATAATTTTTCGGGCCCAAAAACTTAAATCCGAATTCAAAATCAGATTTATTGGCCCGAAATATGAGCCCGTACAAATTGTCGTCCAAAATGGATGTTTGAAAGTGCGTATATGAAGATTTGAAATTTTTGTGCTCAAGAAATAGAATATTCAAGTTTAAAGAAAAAAAATTAAACGGTTTTTAACCGTAACCGTAACCGAAAACCGAACCAGTCAGTTGCTGAACGGTTACAGTTACGATTATGGTTAATAACCGTTCAGGAAAAGTAAATGTTTATTAGCTGGTTATAGTTCTGATTATAACTTTTAACCAATCATTCCCAGGCCTATGCTGGAGGAAGAGCTCATGGAGACAAATTTCTTTAGAACCAGTGGTCCAACCCTTAGGCAGATGGGTTATCTCAGAAGCTACTGATGATATAGTGTGGATGTCACTCCCTGAGACCACACCGTGGGTCCCACTACATTTAATATTCATTTAATAACATATCCACCACTCCGTCCGTTGGCGTGACCGGCCGTGTGAACATTCTCCCGCCCACACGAAGCCTTATCCACCTGTCAGTCTCATATCGCATTTCGGGGAGAACCAACTAGCTCTGGGTTCGAGTGGCATTTCACCCCTAACCATAACTCATCCGCTGATTCTTTAACATCAGTCGGTTCAACAAACATCACAATGTAAAGATCCAACCACACGGCTAGTATGGTTTTCTTTTTTTTCTCTTTATTTTTTCTTTTTTTTTTCAAACAAAATTTACATCAGAGTTTTAGCGAAAGTATTTTCAAAACAATATACAGGCTAGTGGCTACTGGTATCAGCATATCTACAATCCAAAAGTACGACATATCCAAACCTCAACTACATGTTAATATTATACAGGCAAAAAATACGCAGTCTTACTGTACAAAGAGACTAGTAGCTTCTAAAGCCCGCCTCGTCAGCAAAATGGTGCTTCTTGGACGTCCAACTAACTCTTGTCTAATGTACCAAGTTCAAGGGTGAATTTCATAATACACAATGACCGGATCAAGTAATTGCAATCAACAAATTTTTCACACAATTCAGCACATGCATGTAAAAGTCACAACATGGATTTACAAACATTTACACAGTTTCCAAAACACGTTAGCTCACCCAAACATATGTTGCGGCCACTAGTATAAGTCCGGTGGCAACAGAGTGTCTACAACATATTTCTTGATCAGAGGAATCAATAATGAGTACTCGGCGTCACAAAAACAAAGCATCATAAAGACGGCGTCACAAAGACTATGCGTCACGAAGACAGTATCACGTAGACATGCGTCACAAAGACAAAGCGTCATAAAGACGGCGTCACAAAGACAAATCACCAACATATATGGGAGCTAACATTTATCCATGCTTTTCATAAAATGTTTTACACACGTCACATGCATTAGAAATCATCTTTTCAGGATACGCACATAACTTGATCCTCAGTGAATAAAATAATATTATATCAAGTCCCGTCCCTTGATATAATATTAACAGTTATCAAATCACAATTATAAAACAGTTATTTTCACAAAAACTAATAAATGCAAGGTATTATGAAGATTCGACCCATACCTGGTTTAGATGCTTGCTTATTTTCAAGATCGCCTAATTCGTCGGCTAGTTAATTACCTATATTAGTAGAAACGTCGTTAACATCTTTAATCGACCGTCAGACAACTTTTCTATGCTGAAATCAACTCCTTTTTTTGTTAATTAATGTACCAAGGGTATCTTCGTCATTTTACGATCACTGCTTATGAATCAACATATTTATTAATGTTTAACCTTATGTTTACCTTTTCAAACATTTGTTGAATATCTTTTGATACGTTGTGAAATCACATAATTAGTTTACTTACAAAAATATTATAGCCGGGACTCGAACCCTAAACCTCACGCAGAACATAAACATTACTCAAGCTACTAACCACTCAGGCAAAGCTGATTATTCACTCAAGATGCCATTAGTCAATTTATCTAACTCGAGGTCATTTTAGCGAAAGACATTGGCAGCTCGAAGTGAGCAGATACATAGTTGAACAGAACAAGGCCAAACACAGACCAAATACACTTAAGCAAGACTCAATTCAGGCACAGGCACACAACATAACAAGACTCGAATACGCCACAAACACGACAACGCAGGTCGAATAAAGCGAGGCACAAATTGACACAGATCAGTTCGCAGCCAGCAATACACAGTAACTATACTGATTACGAATTGTGGAGGCTGAGTGAATGAATTGGAAAACAAGAAGGAAATTCAGTTCAGACTTAATAGGAACAAGAAAATCCACACAATGGACTAAATCAGAAAGAAGGAAAATGCTTACCGGAAAGGCAAATTGAAACAGGCTAGAACGTAGAACAACGCACAAATTGGAGCTTTCCAAATTTGAACATCAGTGCCTATTGAAAGTCGAAAAGGCAACAATCGAAGAAGACATCTGGCTCGAGATCGATTGTCATTAGGGTGAGATTGGGACGGCGACGGCTCCAGGAAAAGCCCCTGCGATTGGAGGTGTTGATCGATGGTGGACAATAAGTGGGTGGAGATAGATTGGTTTGGGCAGGCAAATCGTCGCGGGATGGGTTCGCAACTATGGTGTGGCGGCTACAAATTGGAAAAGCAGCCAGTATACTCCATAGGTATATCATCATCCGGCCTGTCCAATAGATTATTACTTCTAATTACACCAAGTCTCTTTTCCTCGATTTTGGCAGCTGTTATACAGCACTACCGAGAATATCATAGCAACAGCAATGCGAAACTTGGTGTTCTACCTCCATGAGGTACTTTACGTGCAGGTACGGTACGTGCACCATCCGTGGGACGCTCTTCCTTTTTATATATAAGGCATCAGCAACATAGTTAAAGAATTGCATAAAACCATCGGAAAGCAATAGAAGGATCTGAAGAGGAACATTCCATTTGCCAATTCTGCGATCCAAGTGGTTTGCCTGTTCGACAAAGTAAGTATTTCCAATAGATGACACAATGCCACAGATAATAAAAATCATCTACATCGGGATCATACGAACAGCAATCTTCGCTTCTTCCACTTCTGCTACTGTGCAAACTCTCCACTTGTTGTCAACATGATCGCCTGCCCTGTACATTGCTGCTTTTTCCAACCCTCTGAATAACATAATGGAATTAAATTCAGTTTTTAGTACTTTTTTTTCTTGAAGGGTCAATACATGAAAGAAAACTATATTATGCAAATACTTTGTCATATATGAATGATGTTTTGTTTTCTGAATCTCCAGATGTTCCAAATTTCAGTTTGAGTATCAGCACTCAACTCAATATACAAAATGCATAGGAGACGAGTTAGGTAACTACAAACCTGAGACAAGAAGTAAATGTAAATCGACGTCTATTCTGTGGATCTTGCTTATACTGGACGGCATTGACCTCAATTGATTTGCACATCTTGGTAAAGAACACGATAACACCCTGAACACATTTGACACCGGACTCCGTTCAATGGGACTAATCGTATATCTCCAGCAGAACCCAGTGAGAAAGAGAAGCGTCCCTAAGAGAGTGACAATTGCTGGTATTCCAAAGCGTACATGCCAAGGTCTTATGTAAGGTAGTGCTATAGCTCCCGTTAATGCAGTAATAACCACAACAACAAAAGCCAGTACTTGCCACACACTTACTGCAAAAAATCTATTGACAGGTTCCTCTCCAAACTGCCTTTCAGAGAAGGGTTGGAGAGAGGCTTTGTAACCAGACATTCCGACAGCTACCAATGCCATGCCAATGTAGAATAGAATTCTCTGCGTGTGCCCGATACATTCCATCTCAAACTGTTTACATGTGCCTGTACTATTGGCAAGGATAGGTGAGGTTAACAAAAATACCAAAACTATGCCCTGCAAAAGATAATAAACCATAAATTATTGGAGCTAATATATGATCTAAATGTGCTAGCTATCCAGTATATATCCACATTTCAGGCATGAAGGATTTGGCAACTCACCGAACTGGATGCTATAATGGAGAGCACTAGCATCCTGAAATTTCCCAGAAAGGCATTAACGAGCCAGAGGAAGAAACCAGGCAAGATCAAACAGATCACCGACCAAATGTTCAGGATCTCTGCGGAATGAGTGAAGCACAATCCCCAAACATCAGTTGAGTAATTTTGCATTACGAAGAACGCGTACAACACCAATACATTAGCACAGACTAGAGCTGCAATAAGTACAAAAGAAAAAATGGATTATTAAACACAGCATAAATAAAATAAGAACTCGAACAAAAAGGACAATTTCTTACACGAGATTCGGACAAAGCCTCCTTGTGCCATTGTTGGATAAATACAATCAGATTGATCAGCCCTCTGCAGGGACAAAGAGCTTCATAAAGTTAGCAAAAGAAAGCACATAAATAATCATGTCAAGCCTATCAAGACCATTCTGACTTGAACAGAACATGACATTTATATCTACAAGTAAAAAGTGGAACCTTGCGTACTGATAACTAATAACTAACCTGCAATTCGAACAAAACCAAAGTGTAACCTTAAAATTAAATTATCTTATGCGTTGGGATTGGTCTACCCTTCAACACGTAGATGTCTCATATATATATAGATACAGAGGATGGTTTTACAAGTTAACCTGTTTTGGTCTTGGTAGGTACAAAATAATTTTTTCTTCTTTTGTACCTTGCATCCAAGTTGCTTATATTATGCGTTGTGTTCATACTGACAGCTCTCATTCTAAATATATTTGAATTATATTCGATTTTAAATAGTACAATAACAGAGTTAAAATTAGCTGCATTGAATCTGAACAATTTAAATATACATAATAATCTGAAGGGGTGGTTTCTATGTTACCAGCTCTTCCACTAGCTCTTTTAACAGCAATATCAGACATTTTGTTCTTCATTGTTTTCTTCTGGGGGGGCACCTTCTTTTGGATCTTCAAATGCTTCAATGTCATCATCTATTCCATCTTTCGCCTCACAATTCTTATACCTGTATAGTGATGCCACCAAGATGAATATCACCAAGTTCACTGCACTAAGAGCTGCCAGCACCCAATAATACCTATCCAAACGACTCTTGTTCAACGTAAACTGGAACCAATTTTTGCTCCCTCGATCTTCACTTATTTGACCTACAACGTAAACAGTAAGCACACTGAACATGAATCCAAGACCAGACACTCCCCTGGCGAAGTGATCAAGGTAATTTTTCATTGAGTCAGGAGACTGATGCACATAAAATGCAACAACACTCTTTTGCATGAACGAGTTCAGCCCTGAGAGTAGGAAAAACTGGAAAAGTAGCCAGTATATGCTCATGGGTATATCATCATCAGGCTTATCCAGTAAACCGTGATGTCTAACCACATTCAGTCTCTTTTTCTCGATTCTGGCAGCGGTTATACAGCACAATATCGAGAATATCATAGCGATCCCAATGCCGTAGGCAGGTCTTTTGCCTTCATATGGTACTTTATCTGCACTTGGTGTTGTGCCCGGACGCGTAGGAACACCTGGATCACCAACTGTTTCATTTCCAGGATCACCGACTGTTTCATTTCCAGTTTTATATACTAACATATCTGCAAAATAGTTAAAAATAGTCTTTGAGCCTTCAGAAAGTAATAGAAGCATCTGCAGAGGTACATTCCATTTGCCAATTCTGCGATTCATATGATTTGCTTGTTCCACAAAATAAGTGTTCCCGATAGATGATACAATCCCACATATTATGAATGTCATTGACATCGGTATCATGCGAACAGCAATCTTTGCTTCTTCAACTTCGCCAACCGAGCAAACTCTCCATTTATTATTTACATCATATTTTGGGTCGTGCATTGCTGCCTTCTCCAGGCACCTGAGTTATAATAAAAACAGGCAAAGAGTACATTAGTGCAATCTGGTCACGCTATATCTATACTTTTAAGCAAAGAGACCTTTCGATAAATCAAGTACTAAGGAAATACTACATGATAGGAGTAGGACAGCATCCATCAAGTAGTTTCATGTTTCTTGAAGTATCAAAACTAAATCAATGTTTAAGCAGATGGAAAATAGACGAGCACAGACCTGAGAAAACAAGTCCGGGTAAATGACTGTGGTTCCTGGTCATTTTTCTTATAGACCTTATGATCAAGATCAAATGGTTTGAATATTTTGGTAGAAAAGACCACAAACACTCTGACCACATTAGTTATGGGACTACCCTCAGGACTAGGAGGATGTTTTCTATACTTAAACCATCCACTGAGAAAGAGCAGCATCCCAACTGTTGTGCAAATAGCAGGTATTCCAAAGTGAAGAGTCCACGGTTTTATGTACGGAAGTGCGATAGCTCCTGCTACTCCCACAATAACCACACAAAGAAAACCTAGTATCTGCGATGGCATCCCTGAAATCATGTGTTCAGAATTATCCTTCTGCTCTGCAAGGAAGGGGCGTAGAGAAACTTTATTCCCAGATATTCCAACAGTAACCAGTGCCATGCCAATGTAGAACAAAGCCCTTTGTGTGTGTCCAATGCATTCTGACTCGAAATTTTTGCATGATCCGGTTGAATTGGCTAGGACTGGTGGTACTGACATAGTGATGAACCCAATGCCCTGCAAAAAGTTTGGAATAATGGAATTATAAATCCATAAGGAGATATAACTTTTGAGTTTCATGAAGGAGTTGAACTTCTTCCGCATTGAAAATATATAGCACTGTCCTGTGCTAACAGAAATGATTCATTATCCATGTTTTATAACAGATCAGTGGAGTTGGGTCTAGGTCTATAGGACCTAGAGAAGCATCAAGCATGTGTTTCTTATTACTCACTGCCTAATCAAATTTAGAAATACATATTAAAGCACAACTAGACTTTATGACAGTTTCTTTAAATTGGATAAGAGAAACAAACATAGTAGTGATATGGACATCAACACCCTGGAAAGTTAATCGAAAAATATGGCAAAACTCCACCCTCAATGAGCAACATGGATATGTACATTCTCCTATGTTGCAAATATAGCAGGTCAAAAATGATGCAGACTACATAAAATTTCCAACTAACAGCCTCTGGAAAGCCAGAGACGTTTTCTGGAGGCTTAAACAGGTCTTTATATGGTGAATTCACACAGCTCTAGAACTTTATCCAACAGATGTTATGGTTTCCTGCAAAAGGAGTCGTGAGCATAACTCCAAAATCTGGTGATCTACTAAATAAAGTGGGTTTTGTCAGACATCAGAAACCGGATAATACAAGAACCATCTAATATAGTTGTTCGGCACACGTAATAAAACAATATGCATTGAACTAAGAAGTGTGTAAAAAGTTGCATATCCGCATTAATGAAGTTACCAAGGACTGGAAACTCACCACACTGTAAGAAATACTAGCCACCACCAGCATAGGGAAATGGCCCAAGAACTCATCAACAAGGTAAAGACAGAAACCAGGCAAGATCAAACAAATTCCACCCCAGATATTCAGAATCCCAGCAGAATGCGTGAAGCTCAAGCCCCACACATCTGTCAAATAATTTTGCATCACAAAGAACGCATATACCACCAATATATCCGCCCAAAACAGCGCTACAATAAGCCGAAAATGGAAAATGAATAAGAACTCTTAATGCCATGTATTACAAGAAAATTTCTTTACATAAACAAGAACTCGGCAGAAAAGGTCAGTTGTTTACATGAGATTCGAACAAAGCTTGTTCCAGCCATTGCTGCACCTCCAATTCTCTGCTCTAAAAAAAATCCAATCCAACAGTTAGTATATTCAAGAAACAGATGAAAAATACAATATTACAGGATTCAAAATACAGAACTCTTGTCAGTTCATAGACAATATAACTTGCCTCCAAGTGCCATAGTTGAAATCTAAACTTAGAGAGAGAGATTGCCTAGTTAGAAAAACAATGGCAACTCTGTTTCTGCAACTAACCAATCCTCTTCACCTTCCTGGCAGGTAGTAGTACAATTGAAGCTTCTTCCAAGATTCTCATTTTCTGGGTTCCATGTTCATACTACTAGTGACCGTTGACTTTTCCATGACTATACATCCATACTCGATCCAACTCAATAACAATAGCTAATCATTGATATGGATAACCATATTTAAAGATACACATAGGAATTTTAAAATGTTCAAGAAATGTGCAAAACACCAAATAATTTAGTAATCAGCAGTCCATAATTAAAACACCACTGTTTAGTAAAGTATGTTGGAGGAAAAGCATATAATAATACAATCCTGTCTCTATCAATTAGAATAGCATCAAAGTCGAAACTTTTAAAAATAATTTGGGTCGGTTTGTCATACTGCTAGAGTGGCCATCTCCCTACTCAAATTGAATGTTTTGTAGATAAAAAAATTCAATTTCATTTAGAAAAATCCACTCAAATTCTATCACAATCTGTCCTTGATTCTTTGGCTGCCGACTTAAATCGCCAAAATTTGGTTTAAAATGCATTAAAACATTTATGATTTTCACGATTTTAATCGCTTGTCAAAGAGTTAGAATATCACTATTTCAGATTCGAACAAGGCAAGAACAATCTTAAATTGCCACCACAAACAACATTTATAAATCCTTGTGGAGAATAATACTATAGACATTAAGCAAAAAGATATAGGAACTAAATTGCAAAAAAAGAAAAGATAGAAGATTTATATATAACATCAAATGAGAAGAAAAAAGTGCAATCCGATGGACTTCTCTAGTCTCTACAGTTTTGAGGCACAAAAACCAAAAGATCGAAACCAAATACAACTTTTTGGCGAACGATTAAAATCAATTACTCGCTATCCAAACAGTCACTGTAAATTCCCAAAACATAGAGTAGATAATCAGAAATTACAACAAGGCTCTTTCAACAGCAAAAATACTCAGGCGGCAAACCGTTCAAGTCGAAATCCTTGACCGGCCGAACACGGGGCTTCGGTTGACTACCAGGTGTTTGATGAAAGTTGTTCAATGCTACATGATCCGGTTTTGGTTGTTTGTTGATGATGAAAGCTGATGGTGAAGGAGTGAGAGTACGAGGAGCATTGGAAGTTCGAGAAAGATTGAGCAGGCATTCGATTAAGTAATGGTCTTCCAAATTCCGTCGATTACGCTTAGACCGCTTCGGTTGGTGATACGCTGGTGGGACTTCAGTGCTTCTTCGGTTTGGTGATACGCAGGCATTGAAAACCTTTTTATTTTATTTTTTTAAATCCTTAATAATTAAAGTGGTTTAATGAGGTTGATGGGTGATGGAGGGTTTTAATTATGGGTTTGTCTGTTCCACCGTCAACTGCCCGTCAACAACGATTATAATTTGTTAAAAACCGTTCCCAGATCACAAGTATAATGGCTCATTTACTTTTAATTTTATGTACTTAAATTACTTACATTAAAACTTAAAATTGTATTATGTTTATCTTATTGAGGTGGGTTATTTTATTGAGGGTATAAAATTTAGTGTCTTTTTCTTTAATACGTCATATATTTTATTATTTTGATGCGTTAATAAACTGTCAAACCGTCAGCTTCAAGTAGTCAATCGATTCGTGACGGTTGGGAGAAAATTACACCCGTCGTAGTTAATAATTTGACGTACCCGTCATAAACGGTTTAGTTGATTTTTTTTTTATTAAAAACTAACTGTAAAGCCCTTGGACACCCCTAATTTAATTGGAGGTTAAGGGAAGTTATTAATGCATGGGATTAAATGCTATTTGGATAGGGTGGGGTTAACTTATAATTATTCAATATAATTGGTTTAATTGTCATTAACAAAATTTATTTTTATTTGTGATTTTGTTCATAAAAATTTTTAAATTGCAAAGTGACATGTGTCGCGTTATTAAACTACCACGTGACACACGGTACTTAAATTGAACAAAAATAAATTTTAAAATACAATAATCGGACGGTCACAAAATAAGGTACATTTTTCAGAAATATCACAATTTTGGGGTTTTGAACTTTTCCCTGTTTTCTTGTATTGTTCAGTATGTGGTTTGACTTGGTTTTGTTCTTGATCCCTTTGAGAGTTTTTCCTTGATTGATCAGAAATTATGTGAAGAAAGAAATTATTTGTTGCTCCCAGTGAAAATAAAGCAGCTGGTGGGAGATTACACTCCACAGGTCTTCTAGAAAGAGTAATTTAATCGTCGATAAGTTAGCTAAATTTGCTTGTTTTAAGTTGGAAAGAGTTGTCATTTGAGACTCTCTCTCGAATTTCGTTGTATCGTTTTACGAGTTTGATATAGTCTAAAAACTGACCGTATTGTGTACTGGAAACAAAAGTAGTTGGTTGGAAGAAGGCTATTTCGGTGAAACATTGTATTAGTGGAACTTAATTGATGGTCTTGGATTTGGTTTTAGTTTATTTGATGATGTATTTTGTTTATGTTATTATTAGTAGCTAAACACTCTTAATTAGTGAAGGCGAACCACTGAAACTTCCCATGCTACTCCTTTATATACCATGATATATTGATGGATTTATCTATTTGTCCAACTCTATTTATTAATTTATTTATTTATTACTTTTTTTGAAAGAGTATTTATTAATTTTTTTGAAAGAGTATTTATTAATTTTTTGAGGTACTATAGTCTTATTAAATTATTAGTAGGGATAATCAGTTTATTTGTTTATTGAGGGACCATTTTCTTCCCATATTTGCGTGTTGTTAATGATGTGTAATATCTCCTAGATTGGTGTTACTTTTGTTGCCTTGGAACTGTCTTCCTAGAAATCCCCTGGAAAAAAAAAGTCAAGTAGAAAAAAAGTAAGAGATCCATAAACAAAACATGATTAGTAGAACCTCCCTTGTCAAAAAAAGAACTAATCTTCAGGGGTATAAAAATATTAGGTTTATATATAAAAAGAAATGCAGTTATTCCCCTAAGCAAAAGAAATACTCAGACCAAGAAGTATCTTCATTTGTTGTTTCTCCGGATTGTTTGGATGTTGTTCTTCACCTT
>JAYMSP010006687.1:0-11227 GCA_036897095.1 Plantago elongata | reverse complement strand
GATATCTTCACACAGAATAATTCCAAAACACAAGGTGAAACTGGTGAATCAAGTAAGAAAGATGGTGGTGAAGAAGATGTGTTAGTGGAAGATTGGGTTGATGATGAAGATGTTATTGCTGCAGAAAGGAGGTTGAAAGGTAAAATGGTGGAACAGATGAGTGAGAGTGATGATAGTGATGATGAGACCTATCATAATGGTTTCAGTGAGGAAGATTATAGTGAGACTACAATAGAGGAAGAAGAAATAGGGCAAGATGATGGTGTGAATGAGACTGAACAAGGAAGGCAAGATGATGGTATCAATGAACTGAGAATGAGAGTGAAGGAGTATGGTTTGAATGTAGGGTTTCATCTAAATAGGATAAAGAATGATAGGAACAGATACACAGTGTCATGTGGGGAAAAAGGATGCCAATGGAGACTCCATGCAGGTATCCATCAAGTTTAGTTCTTATTCATTTCATACTTGAGTTAATTATATTTGCAGTTAATTACTTACATTGATATTTCAATCTGCAGGTGTTCTTAATGATGAAATCAGCTTCATGATAAGGCAATGGAGTTTATAAGTGTGTGAGGAGAGTTGATCAAAGGCAAGCTAATTCCAACTGGATAGCTACCAAGATACTTGATCAAGTGAGAACCAATTCAACTATGAGTGCCAAGAAACTGGAAGCTTGGGTGTCAGACAAACTTGGTGTTGTTGTTCCTTACATAAGAGTGTTTAGGGCAAAACAAAAGGCAATGGAAATAATTGGAGGGAGTCCTGAAGAGGCTTTCAAACTGTCACCTAAATACATGGAGATGCTACTTAGAACAAATCCAGGTTCTACTTTGGAGATGATAGTCAAACCTTCCATAGATACCCCTTTGTTTCAAAGATTCTTTTGTGGGTTGGAAAGTCTGAAAAGAAAATTCTTGAATGGATGCTCACCCTTCCTATTTTTTGATGGCTGTCATCTTAAAGGAAGATATGGTGGAATGCTATTGAGTGCAGTTGGCACTGATGCCAACTGTGGGATCTTCCCAATTGCTTGGGTCATAGTTGAGTCTGAATGCAAGAAGTCTTGGGAATTTTTCATCCAATGCCTTGAAAACTTCATTGGTCCATGGGATGTTGAGAAACATTGGCATTTCATGGCAGATAGACAGAAGGTAATTGTTTCACTTCTTCAACTTATTTCTTACATTACTTCATATCTGAATCATAATATTCCATGTTTGATTCATGTTAAGGGATTGGTACCTGTGATTAAGGAGCTTGCACCAACTGTTGTCAATAGAAAATGTGCAAAGCAAATCTATGACAATTTTAAGATTCATTGGAGAAGTGTTAATCTAAGGAAGTATTTTTGGCAAGCTTCAATTGCATACACCAACTATGGATTCAACAAAGCAATGGCCAAGATAACAACTGCTAGCCAACCAGCACATGACTACCTCATGAACATACCACTTGGATTTTGGGCAAGACATGCACAAGACCCAACTCCTAAGATTGACCACTGTACCAATAATCTCAGTGAAAGCTTCAATGCATGGGTTGAACTTGTTAGAAGGTTCTCTCTACTCAATATCATGGAGGTATTATCTATACTTTGGTTCATTTTAGAAGTCTTGTATCACTTTGTTTCAAGTACTGATTCACTGTGTTTGTAAGGTTTGAGGACTCAAGTGATGCAAAGAATTAATGTGAGAAGGAAGAAATGAATGGTATGCAATTCTGTGGTGATGCCAAGAATTCTGAAGAAGTTGAATAAATCTCATGCTCAATCAAGAAGATGCAGACTGGTTTCTAAGGCTGGGAATGTGTATGAAGTGGAGGACTACACTCACATATTTATTGTTAATATTGAGACCAGAACATGTGATTGTAGGAGGTGGGACATGAGTGGCATCCCTTGTAGGCATGCCTAGACTGCTATAAACCACAACAGAGATGCTGGAGAGAATTACTTAAGTGACAATCATACTAAGGCAGCATATGTGAGGGCTTATGATATGATGATTCAGCCTATGTCTCAGTATAAGTATTAACCTGCTGATTTGATCCAAGATGAGTGTTCACCTCCTAATGTGCTTAGACCACCTGGTAGGCCTACAGTCACAAGGATTAGACATCCAAGTGAAGGTCAAAGAAAGTCTAAGGTTCGAGTACACAAGACAAGGAGGCCTCCAAAGTGCAGTTTGTGTGGAGTGAGAGGTCATAATTGCAGGAAATGTCTAACATTGGTAAGTATTTTAATGTCTTGTTTGAATTTGTGCAGTTTAGTATATTGATGATTCCTTTTAACTCATTTGAGAACAAGGAATATGATGGAGAGCCTGCACAACAAGATCATCCCCAACAAAATTCAGCTCCTCAGCAAAATACATCTACTACTCAACCTCAACAACAAACTCCACTTGAGTAAGCTCAATCAACTTCTGAACAACCCAGTGTAAGTGATTGGCTCAACTCTTTCTCATAGTTGTGTTAATGATTGTATTTTGTTGTTATTGGAATGTTCGTGATTGAATGTAGAGTTTATTGTATTGAATAGGTTGCAAGTGCAAATAGAGGAAGAAAAAGAACTAGGGAAGAACCTGTTGAGGAAGGGACTGGCAACAGAGGCAGGGGCAGAGGTAGAGGAACTGGAACTGGCAGGGGAAGTGGAACTAGAAGGGGAAGTGGAATTGACACTGGCAGGGGAACTGGCACTGGAACTAGTACTAGGAGGGGAAGAGGATTAGGAGCCTGGTTTGGCCTTTAGATTTGTGGTAGTTTGTCCCTTATTTTTGGTGTATTATGTTGGTTAAATTATGTAGTTTTGATGGATTATGGCTTGCTGATTATGCCACATTTTGATCATAGTTTATGGCACATTTTGTTTCATGCTATTGAATCTGAACTTGTATTGAAACATATGGTGGAAAATTGTTCAATACGTATTACTTATTCTACTACATCCAACTTCTACTAAACTAAGTACTTCATCTACTTGAATGCATAACTTATTTGCACAAGCAGGTATATGCCAACAAAAGCAGGTTTAGGCATATGAGTTGCCTAATTCTCAAGGATTTTTCTTCTTGAGTATCCATTGCAGTTGTACATCTCTTCTTTTGTTTTTGTTTCACCATTCCATCATCTTCACTTCTAGTTTGCACACTTGTAGCTCCGGTGTTGTATATTTTGGCGCCTTGAAGTATGCTCATGTGATGGAACAAATTCTGATAGCAATTTGGCTTGCATGATATCTCCTCGTCCTTCTTGAACATTTTCTTCAACAAGACACCATTCAGACCACCCATGTGTTGGACATCTCCAATAGAATCTTCCTTCATACGTTTCACACCTTCTAACGGATAAAACAGTTCGCTTGCGACTGTTCGAATTACTACAAATTGGGCGAATTTCACCCCATGTTTTGCATTGTTAGTTTGAGAGAAGATAAGCTAGTAATATAGATGAAAATGGACTGATTTGTGCCTTCTATTTGCCCAAAATAACTACCCCAACGACTACTTTTTTTTAAAATAACGATTATATTTTAATTACTTTTGACTACCTGTTGATAAATAATCAATTACATATAGGTCCACACGTACCCCGCACGTGTGATGCAAGGTAAGGTTGTTTGGCTGGAAATAAAATCTGAAATTTGAACAGGGGTAATTAGGCCTTTTCCAGGTTTTAATTCGCGAAAAGTCAAGTTCAAGGATCTCTATGTAGTTGAGTTTTATTCAAAAGGACTTCAATGTAATTGTTGAACTAATTAGTACCCAAGTGTAATTAGAACATCTAAGGAGGGGTCTATATGTAATGCCCTTTATTTATTTATTTTTGTTTATAGTTGTATTAATACGAAGGGTCATTTTACATAAACACCCCCTGCTAGATAGTCCAATTACAAATTCATACCCACTGTTTAAAAAATTATATCCACACCCAATTTTTAATTCCGGCGTTGACTCCGGCTTCTACATGGTAATTATGGGTGATGTGGATATGATTTGGCAATAATTCTTTGTTTTCTTTTCTATCTATTTCCTTTCTTCTTCTTCTTCTTCTTCTTCTTCTCTTCTTCTTCTTCTTCTTCAACACTCCAACCACCACCTCCACCCAATAACAACCATGACCTCCTCGCCCAATCGATACACAAACACCGCCACTAACATAAAATTCAACGGCTCTGGTGAGAGCTCTTGCCGAAGCTATATTATAGTTCCGATTTGGGGTAAAATAGCTCCGACCAGAGCTCAACTAGCTCTCCTCGGAACTGTTTTAAAGCTCCGATTTGGGGCAGCCCCAAAACGTAGTTGTATTCCACAGCCTGTTATGGGGTTGTTTTAAAGCCCTAAACGGAGTTGTTGCAGCCCCGACGAGAGCTCAATTAGCCCTCGTCAGATCTGTTTACAGCTCCAATTTGGGGATGTTAACAGCCCCAAAACGGAGCCGTAATCCACAACTCGTTCTGGGGCTGTGAGAGCTTTGGAGCTCCGGCGAGAGCTCAATTTGCTCTCCCCAGAGTATACTTGGGTCTCCATCCAATGGAGACCCTTCTCAAGCTTTTGATGGGTCTTCAATGGAGGAGATTGAACTTTCGTTTTTAGCTTCGAACATTTGGGTTTCAATATTGAGAATTTGATGTTTTTGAAGGATTATGTTGCAATATTTATTTGGGTTATTCTTGTAAAGTAAATTTTATGTTAGAGTTCTTTTTAAAAAAATTTGGGTCAATTTTGTAAATTTTAAAATATATAAATTCAACTTGTAAAGTATAAGAATATATTATAAGTTACAATATTTATTTGGGTTATTGTTGTAAAGTAAATTTTATGTTAGGTTTTTTTTTTAAATTGGGTCAATTTTGTAAATTTTAAAACATATAGAATTCAATTTGTAAAGTATAAAAATGTAGTAGAAGTTATTTTATTTTGTTAGTCTATAACTTTATGCTTCAAATTGAGTTTTAAGTCAATTATAAACAAACCCGGTCAATATGAATTAATAAACACCTCCAACCAATTGGTCGGGGTTCGAGTCACCCTTTAGCCGTTTCAAAAAAGAATATGAATTGATAAAGCCTGAATTAATGACATGGCAGTCCATGTCAGCATTTGATGTGTGTTTTCGGCGAAGTTCAGGGCTGATATCATCTCCGGCGTTGACTAATGATTAATATGTAATTTGATCTAACACTCAGTTCAATTTTTGGAACCATTTGTAATTGTTCAAATAGTGGGTATTAATTTGTAAAGAGGCCATCTAGGAGGGGTGGGTTTTGTAAATATTTGTTAATATGTATACTAAAAATTTAGAGCGAAAAACATTTTAATTAAAATATGAGTAGAATAATGAAATAGTACAAAATACGAACGTATATAAACAAAGACGTACATTTCATGTATAAGAAAATATATGTTCACTGATCTCGTTTTGTAAATTTCGAAAAAATATAAATGATGGTATAATTTTTATATTTTTTAAATAATAAATAATACAATAAATAAGAAAAAAAACGAATATGACCCCATTTGTGGATAGTGTTGTTTTTCGAGCCGAGAGAGTATTTTGAGAGCTTGAGCTCAAATTCAATCGGGTCGAGCCGAACTTCAATTCGGCTCGTTAACAAAGCGAGTAAAACGAGTTCGAGCTCGAACTCGAAAATATACAAGCTTCATTGAGCTTTATTTATAAAAATATTTAAAAAATATATAAAAAAAAATTATAATTAATTAAAAACATTACTCGGCGAACCGGCTCTCTCGATAATAAAACGAATATAAAATTAAGCTCGAGCTCGACTCGAAAAAATTTATCGAGTCAAGTCCTCGATAAGGCTCGACTCGAAAAACAACACTAGTTGTGGTAGTTGTGGAGCGGTTGAGCAACCGCATCACCCAAGACTGCTCCGAAGTGGGCAGTCTCATTCTATTGCAATCCAGACTCAGTAACGTCATTTGATAATGTTCAAACAAAAAACGTCATTTGTGTGTATAGTTAATTACATAGGTATTCGAACTGAAGCTGCTCCCCTGTTTTCGGGATGCAGCATATAATCAAAGGGATTATCCAGATCTCCCTTCACAGGAGCTTAGTGCAGAGCATATAATTAAAGGGGCACCGAATATGGTACCAGAGTCTCATCATTAAATACAGCACTTTGGCTTGAGATCCTTGTACAGTTATACAACATGCAACGGGTCAAGAAGAAGTTGGTACAACATCCCATCGCCATATTGTTCCATCTTCGCAGCAGCTGAGAATGGTACTGTGGAGCACACAAAAAACTAAGTGAGTGTTTTGCAATCCCGGTCAAACGGTGTTTTTTTCACTTTTACACAGTAAAGGTGACCTTGTACTCATTTCTACACAGTCGAGGTGAATTCGTACTACTAAATTCTAACATTAGTTTCTAAAACTGTGGGAGAAATTTTTAATTCTGTAATTTCACAGCAAATCTATCTGTAAAAAAAAGCATACAGACTCGGGTAGTCCAAACCTTCCATCAAAAGACATTGCTGTCAACCTGATTGGAGATTTTGACTGCGCATGGCTTAATCTGAGAATGTGAAACAGACAGTTAGCACACACAAACTAACTAAACTATGAATGAACAAAAGATAGGTAGAAAATGAAACAGACTTTGCAACGAGGACAGGTGGATTTGACTGCACTTCCCAAACATATATCTTTCCTTCTCTATTCCCTGCAATCAACAGTAAATAATGCAAAGCAAAATAAGAAAGTGATCAATCTTCAATAGTAATTTGCTTTATAAGGAGTTAGGGCCAATTTTTCAAGATCGTCAAATAAAGATAAAAGATGAGAAAATTACCAACTGCAACTGCATTGAGATGGAAATCACATGAAAATTTGATGAACCAAATATCACAATCAGGCACGGGATATTTTTGAAGGACGTCAACAGTTCCCTGTACAATACCATTACACGGCTGGTAAGACATCAAACGATAGAAGAAGATCATTTAATCCCAACAAGCATTGACTAGATCGAACACCCAAACAAACATCAAAGAAACTTAGTCTGACCTCACCAGGGGACTGTTCTTTCATTTTTGGTTCCCATAATACAAGCTCATTATCAACACTCTGCAGATTATATGAAATCAATTACACAGGAGAAAGAAAAATTCAAATTACAGAAAGAAAATAGGCAGCACCCACGTGCTTTGAAATTAAGCACAAAAAGTTGGATCATATATACAAATAACTTGGAGACACTGATGAGTGACAACAGAAGTAATTATATGATCGAGAAACTTATACAGAAACTAGGAAACATGACATACATCGAGAAACTTATAAAGAAAGTTTTACTTTTGGAAGGACACAATACGAAGCACCAATTGATTTCTCACAAGTCATAACAGAACTATATCTTAATAAGCAAGTAACATATGAACGAATCTTGGTCCCATTTCAAATGTATGAATAGGGAGGATGACCATTTGACAGTTTTGCAGAAATAATTAAGACAAAGTCACCTTAGACAGTATAAAATCCCCAATCCACCGGTTGCAATCGACATAATTTGTGTGGACTGATGCAATAAACATCTGTAGAACAAAAGGTGATTTAGAAGAGCCGTTTTAACATACAAATAAACCATGGCATGAAAATAAAAGAAATGATGAAAAACCAACACTAACCGGAAACTGCACATATTTAGTTGGAAACTTAGAAGGAAGATCAGTCCAGGTAAATGATTTCTCCACATATGGCCAAAATTCTGTTCCCCCCCCCCCAAAAAAAAAAAAAAACGGAGACAGTAGTTAATAGAAGCCATGATGAAGCCAAATGTGAAGCTACTTGCTTCGCATTCAACATAGAAAACTCCGATTGTTTGGTAAATCAAGGAAACCAATAGTACTGCATTATGTAAGTTCAGAAAGTACTAATAATACTCAATAACATTCACTTATTATTGAGATGATTTTATGAAAAATGAAAAGACCCAGAGTTTCTTGGTAAAAGCAGTAACACAAAATCTAATTCATGTTCAAAATGCAAGTACATTGGTAATCAATGAGACAGAAATCTCACTCAGATGATACAATAAATTTAAAACCTGGTAAGTCAATTATCAGTTATATAGTAAGTTGGGATAAAAGATAGTCATCAAATAAATAACTTTTGATAATAAGGTTTTAAAATCACTGTGACGCAAAGTTAAATGCAAATAAAAATGTGAACGCACAGGGTAAGGTTAAAGTTCTCAACCTTTCATTGACCAAATCTTAACAGTGTTATCCATCCCACAACTTGCAATACGGTTTATGTCAGATGGATGGAAGTCCTGTCAAAAGAAACATAAAATGGTAAGCTGCATAAGACACTAAACTAAGTGGTCTGTGTGCAGTAGAAGAAGAAGATTCTCAACATACTAACATACCACACTGAGAACTTCATTTCGATGCCCACCAGCACCAGCAAATATCAAGATGCACACCCCAGTTTCAATATTCCACAGGCGAACAGATTCATCCTGGCCCACTTTTTCGTTAGATAAGTTACACAACTAATGATTCTGAGAAGAAATTATTGCTTCTCGAATTTTCAAAATGGAAGAGTGAGTTGGTAAAATAAACTCACAGTGCCAAATCAAAAGCATGCATTATCTCCTGGTAAGCCAGTAGTCTATACAAATATGACGATAACAGAAGACTCACTTTGCTTGCGGACAACACAAGTGAAGGCTTTAAAGGTTGAGTCCGAATTTCATTTATTGAGTCCCCGTGACCAACAAAGCTCTGCAAACATAAAGATTAGGATAGCTTGAGAAATAAAAGATCCAACAAATCAGAAATACATTCCAGAGTCAATCAGCACAAACATAGCCCCACAACCCACATCACCCAAATAGAAAAATCAATGAATAGAGAAAAATTGAATCTATCCACACAATATTAAGAGACCAGAACGATAATTGTCCCACTATAAGATGAGCAGAACCATCAACCACTGAACTTCAATTGTTTCTTCCCTTACCTCAGATACATGCTAAACATTCTGTACTGAAAAGATGCCATGAAATTATCAATATAAATATGAGAAATGAAGGAATGTCTTGAAGGCCTACAGAGTTTGGTACGACTACCGATATTTTATCCCAGAAACTGTATAGAGATAGGGACAATCTTTTAAGATTCAGCAACTTTGAAATTGTACTAGTGAGAAACGTTCATGAAATAAAGTTGTAACTTGCTTCTTGTGAAGTATAACTGGAATAGAACAGCCCTTCATATCTGCTAACAGTAATGTAACTTGGAAAGGTACAAGATGACAAAAGACAGTATTTCAAGAAATCATCACTCATGCATTCAACTGTACGAATGATTTAGTTCATCTATTAATCTAGAATTAGTGATTAACTTCCACATCTAAAACTTGCTTTCGAGTTCTACAGATGGTCATACTTGGAAGTAGCAAGGCAACAAAAAAAACTTCAAAGGTGATCTAATCAATTAATCCTCCAACTTCCATGTATCAAACTCAATGCCTTAATAAGGAATCATTTCTACAGCCATTGACATTAAGACTCACTAGCCAAATCATCAATTCAAGTTATTTTACAATGCACACCAAAGAGTAACCTTCAGCATTTCAGCAAGTACACATCCAAAGCATGATCGATCAGTAACAAGTGCAGAATTTAAAATTCATTTTACAAAGTATTACCTTATATATCTTCTCACATCCAGTATCTATAACACGAATAATTCCGTTAAAGCCACCAGCCACTAACAAGGGTGTTCCATCGGTTTTGCACGCCCAACTAACAGTGTAGAACGACTCGTCCTTCTGCTCTACACATCAAATGGAACAAACACCATGCCCTCTTTAAGAATTAAAAAAAGATCACATTTTTACACCAATAAAACCTAAACCCGAGTAAACAGAAGCAAAAATCTTACATCTTCGTCAATGTAGGATTGGAGCACAGCAATAACACTATCCCTTAGGCATTGATACACAGTCACCTGATCAAAACCCAAAAAAAAGGAGAAATTTAATCAATTGGTGAAGTGTTAAACCACAATTCTGATGATGAAAGAGAGAAGAAAATTACTGACCCGATTGCCACCAGTGGTGGCAAAGGCATTGAAGTATCGAGCATCGATGAAATTGAAAACGACGGCGTAGATTGGACGCTTGCCTTCCTGTAGCCTGTTGGAGACTCTGTAATCACGCTTCTTCGGCTGTGAAAGAGATCCGATCACCGGTTCGCATCCCAATGGAATTTTCGCCATTGGCACGAGTTTCTCTGCTCTTATTACTCTCGATTCCAGGTACTCTCCTGGAAAATGTCTCGCGGGACTGCGGAAGTACTGTATACCAAGGGTTATAGTGAACTTGTTTTAGAAGTCGAGATGGACATACAATCAATTATTTTTAGAATGTAATTAATCAAAAGAATAGATATAATAGATCAAATATGGAACTCATCATTTTTTATTTTTCGATCGGAGTACATTTCATTATCTTCATGAGACAATCAACAATTTGATGAAAATAAGAAAAGAAAAAAAAGAATAAAATCAAATCGAATACGAACATTTACATCTACATATTAAAAGTTGAGGTGGTAACACTAACAATCAATTTATATATAAAAAATAGATATGTGATGGATCGAATGTGGATCTCACCATTCTCGATTCTCAGACCGGAATACACTTCATTATCATCATGAGACAATCAACAATTTGATGAAAAAAAAAAATCAAATTGAATGCGGACATGTTCATCATCGATATATTAAAAGTTAATGTGGTAATACTAACAATTAATTTATGTATAAAAATATTAGACATGTGATGGATTGAATGTGGATCTCACCATTCATGTTTTTCGAATCGATCAGAAATATTTTATTAGTATAAAACTACCAACCACCAAAAATAATTTGATTAAAATAAAGAGGAAAAATCATATCATATACAGTACTATATGTGCAGTGATATATTTAAAGTTGAGATGGACACATCAATAATCAATTTTGTGAGAACATCGATTGCTATAATTATGTACAAAGCATACAGATGATATGGATCAAACATGGGTCTCACCATTCTTAATGATTGATGATGGAGATGAATAGAGACGGTAAGTTAGATTAGGGCAAATCCTGAAGCTAGTAATTTTGGGATGTTGATATGTTTGTGATTGAAATGAATGAAAGAAACTTGTTTATGAAGGATATATATATATATAT
>JAYMSP010006686.1:0-11228 GCA_036897095.1 Plantago elongata | reverse complement strand
TGTTGTGCAAACAGCGTGGATCTCTGATCCTGAAGTGTTGCTGTGCAAACAGCGTGGATCTCTGATCCTGAAGTGTTACAGTGTAAATGGTTTGGATCTCTGATCCTGAAGTGTTGCTGTGTAAGCAGCTTAGGTTACGACCCTGAAGTGTGTGATATTGGTTTCCCGAATTGCTAAAGTGTCTGATCAGCGTGTTGTGTTGGTTTGCTGCATTGTTACATTCATACGCATTTCATGCATGCTTGATTATCCTCACTGAGTCTTCGTGACTGACACTCTTCCTGTTCCAATATTTTACTTTCCCAAATTTTGAGCACGAAGACAGGCTTGGGTAGAACCGACAGACGGACTTTGGCTGAATTCCGCTGCTGTCGTGTTAAGTTTAGATGTGTGTTTCCTGTTTTTCTGTTTTGACTTATTCTGTACAGATGGTTTGTAACGGATAATCCTTTGATATTTTATAAAAATGTATTTGGAATATTCGGCACAACCCTTGACGTCTGAACCAGATTCCGGGTTGTTACAAATCTAGAGATGGTCTATGTGTTATTAACATGAATATATATATTGTTAATTAATTAAAACATCCATGTTGTTTAGAGTTATTCTTTAGGGTTTAGTGTATCGGGCTTATTCTTAGGGCTTAGGGTTTGCATAAAAATTGGTCTACTATTACCCATTTATTATAACACCTTACGATTGTCACACCAATATGTAATAGATAAATCACAAACTTATAGAAACAATTTATAGATAATTTATCTAGAGAAGGTCTATGTGTTATAAACATGATTTTTTTTTTTTGAAGTGACTAAAGGTGACTCGAACCTCAATCTATTGGTTGGAGGGGAAGTGACTTACAAACTAAACTGCACTTCGTTGTCTATTTTTCATAACCACAACACATACTTTGTTATTAACATAATTATTAATATGATTAACATGATAGTGGTGGTGAGTGGTGATTATATGTATATTTACAATTCCATACATTATCATCCATCATGTATATTTTATCCATGCATAATATAAAAAAGGCATGTTTTAATTCATGCATTACCGACACACTTGTCTTTAAATTAGCACGGATCAATCTCAATTAAAAGTCGAAACCAATATATTATATCAATTTCATAAATCCATCATTTATTAATACTTGACCTTACACTAATTATTTTTGGTGGTGTTAGACTTACGCATATACTATAACTTAGTATTGTTTCGATTTAATAAGTTTGAAATAACAATAAAGTTACCAATATAGACGTTTAGACCGTTACTCATAAGAATTTGAATAAAATATATTAGAAAAAAGTAATGATAATAGAATTTGCGTAAAATATATTAGAAAAAATAATTATAATAGAATTCAACATAATAACAAACTGTATTAAAGAAAATAGGTGATATCCATACTATCAAATTTGATCTCCATTTGTAGAGTTTAGAAATCATAAAATTTATAGCGTTTGAAATATAGTGAAGATTGGTGTCTATTTGTAGAGGACGAAAAAATAAAAAAATTGGTATAAACTCTTATATTTTTATAATATATATTTTATTATATATTATTGATTGAAAATGAGAAGCAAAAGAAAGAATATATATAATTGATTAATAGATAAAAATGAGTATATGGGATAGGGGTACAAAGTCACTATAGTCATAAAGAGATAAATGGTATCATTTATACATTCAGAAATTGAGGCAGAATTTGTTGCACCATTTTTGTTTTAATACAGAGTTAATTTCAGAAGTTATTGATGCATGTCATAATTGGTAGCTCTATACAAGAGCTAAAAACAGACTTGGGACTATTCCCAATTTGATGCTCAAGATGAGCTCAGAATGAGGAACTCGGCCCTATAAATCAAGTTTCTGTTTCCTGGGAATCTTATAAAGCTAGGCCCATAAATACGAGTGCTGAAGTTCAAAACACTAATTATGGGCTCGAGATTATCTAAAATGAGATGTAATGGATAGTCGTCTACAAATGGTCCAAACTGAGTTTGCAATATAGTCTACTAATTATAAAGAAAAAATTGAATAAGATTGTAAAATTACTTCCACTCTGAAATGCACATCCTTGACCTTGTGTTAGTTGATAAAATAGAGAAATTCGAATAGAGTTCCCGAATCTATTTTCAGCTAGTTCATTACAAAACTCGGTTTCCTTTATTGACATGTGATATATCATAAAATAAAGAAATTCAAATTTCAATCTAATCACCTTATATTTCAAACATATAATGATGACTTGAAGGCGGATATATATTTCTAAGTTCCAAATTCAAATGTACATTGGACCACTAGAAAGCCTTCATTTTTCTTATTGAAAGAAGGCGAAGAGGAAACTTGTAGTGTAGTGTGTAGAATATTTATTTCTCTGTTGTTTGATGATGAGTTTGAAGAAGTAGAAGGCATCTTGACCACTGATTTAAGGACCTACATCCCATGAATGGATGGAACATCATATCATACCACAAGCATTCCTATTACAAAATGGAAACAAAGAATACTAATGCAGCACATCTATTTCCTCTTAAAGTCAAACATTTTCGAATAATCAACTTGCAGTACCACTTTTAACTCAAATAATTACTATAGCTCCACTTCAAATCTTTAGGTTCTACCTCCTGAGGTGACTTTGGAAAAGTAGTTTTGCCCAACAGAGTAAAATTATGAAAACTTATACCATGAATGAAGAAAATATCGACTATGCAGATCCAGTGACTAGTATATTTGTTAATACTGAGATATGAATTCTCTAACACCGTTTATGAGATCCTCGAGATAAGATTGTCCTGACCTATTAGTTGGGAGTGAAGCGTCTTACTAACTGAGATGTGTTTCGTTGTCCAAGGCATTCTCATGTTGTAGTTTTATGAAAGAATTTCACTTTATGTAAATTTCGAACTCAAAAAACAAAAAGATATGTAATTTATATTCATTATTAAATAATTTCAAGGTTTCAACTTTCAACCCTCTGATTGTTCTAGTTTAATGCATAGTTAGAATTAGACATTCGTGTTTAAGGTACAAAAAAAAAACTCATGTGGAATACTCGTAATATTATACGAGACGAGCATTAACGAAAACTCATACCCGACTTGTTTAATAAGAGGTCGAGTTCAATATAATGTTCATTTTTTTTATCAAGTTAATTAAGTCTGAATTCAAATGCTCGATGAATATTGATATGTCCGTTCAATAGTATATAATAATTTCTATTTCTATGTATTTCTAGATAATGAGCTAATGCTAACCCAAGTACACGACATCGAACAAAATTCTTCAAACTCGAGTTTAACTATCATTATTCAAGCTCGAAAAATTAGCTCGTCATTTTCATTCTAACTTCTATTTAGGATTAATTACTTAATTCTTTTGAGAACTAAATCAATCAATTTCTTCAGAATACCTATTTAGTTCTAAGTCATGCATATTGTAATTTTTCATCGGAGAAAATGATGACTGAAAATTACTCTAAAAGACAAAGGAACAATCAAACAAAGGCTTATAAATACCACTGAGCTGCTGTTCATGAGTTTCACTCATTCACAAAAGTAAAAGAAACAGGTAAAAATAAATAACAATACTTGCATTTACAGTTTTACACTCCAAGAAAGAAAGAGAAAAAAATAACAAGATAAGAAAAGAAAGAAGAAAGTGAGAGAGAAACAAAACAAAGTACAATTACAATGTACACCCCCACACTTATTACTCCCCCTCTCTCCATAATCTTTTTTATTTTCATCTTATGGTAATAAATAAATTTTGATAAGTAAAAAAATTATACAGACAAAACTAACCTTACAAAAACAACCCCTCATCATGACCACATGCTTTACCTTTTTTTCTTTTTTTACTTTATTTTGTTACCTTTAACCTGTGTTTTTCACCGCCCTTCTGTCCCCTCTGACAGCTTCCCTGCAACTCTGACAGATCCCATTTTTCTCTCTCCAAAACCACCAAATTAATTACTAGTCCCTGAAAATGGCTGCTGCTTGTTGTTGCTCACTATCTCATACTTTCCTTCTTCCTCCTCCTCCTCATCATCTTCCATGTCCTCATCCTCCTCCTCTCCCTCCTCGCTTTCGTTCCGATTCGCTTCGTGCATTGTCGAATCTATCGGAGCAGAAGCGGGAGCAGCCGTTTGTTGTTGTTGCTGAGGCGGAAGAGCGGGCCATTGCTGCTCCGGTTGAGCCATAATGGGGGCCTGGTTGGAAAAACCCGGTACGACGATTTCGTTCTTGGCCTTCTCCTTGTACAAGGCGTCCAGCTGGTGGAAGTATGGACATGTCTTGGAATCTTCTGGCCGCTTTTTGGAGCTCTCCTTCACTTTCTTGAAGTACTTGTTTATGTTCTCCCATTTCTCTTTGCATCTCTTTGAGCTTCTATTGTAGCCCATTTGAGTCATGCCGGCTGATATCTCTTCCCAGAGCGGTCCCTTTGGCCCGTTTTCTTGGTACTTGATCTCCAGATTCGTTCGAAGCTGGATGAGTGCTTCGATTTCGGCTTTAGGCCATCTTGAAGAGCTCATTGGGGTCATACTATCTCCACCATTGTCCGTTTTAGCTGAGTTGACGATCAATTTTGTTGGCGTTATTGTCATTGCTGGTGGTGTTGGTAGTGGTGCTGACACCAACGTTGGTGGTGGTGGCGGCTGTTGGAAGTTTATTTGTTGTGGTGGAGGTGGTTGTGGCTTTTCTGATGGTGGTTGAGGACTTTCCGCCGGTGGTTGCACCTTCTAAAGAAATCATAACATAAAAATATGCATACATTTTTATTCTCGGACTATGATTCTACAAATTCAAACTTTTAGATAAAGATAATTTGTCAGCAAATTCAAAAAATGTACCTGTTTCGTGACTTGTGGCGGTTGAGCATTACCATTCTTCGCGATTGGCAATTGCAAGTCATGTTGCTCGGTCACCTTTTGCAAAAATTGAATCACCGCGGCATCTTTAGCCGCCGCTACCGACCTCTCTTGGACTAAAAGCTCGTGCTCCCGGTTCATCCTCGCCATTTCTTGTACCCTCCAAGACTCTTCCCTCGCCATCCGCTCCCTCTCACGCTTCTCCAACGTTTCCAAAAACTTCCTTTGCATCTCCTCTTGCTTGTGAACCACATCATTCAATAGCCTTTGGAAGTAATCCTTCCACTTTCTCTTCTTCCCATGCCTCCGATGGATGTCCTCGTCCGATGAAGTGGAGGAAGACGTCGAATTGGACATCACCGGAGGAGGATTCGAGGCATTCATCGATGGTGGAGGCGGCATGTAGAGTGTTGGTTGGAATGAGGATGAGTTGATTGGATTGTTAGGTGTCACAACTCTCAAAGGGGTTGGAGTACTTGGCGTCGATGGAACAGTATCATGGGATGGTGGTGGAGCCGCCGGCATCGTGGTGGTCGGCGGGAGGTGGAGCGGTGGTGGAGGAGTGTTCTCAAGAGCCTCTAATTGTTCGAAAAACCGGTAACTCTTGGCGTCGGGTTTGGATTGTCGCCCATCTTTTGTGCGCTTGTGGTACTTGAATACGTTCTCGAATTTCTCTTTGCATTTCTTGGCGCTTCGGTGAAATCCAAGCTCAGCCATTTTCCTGTTGGATTAATTTAACAGTTGGCAATAATTATTATTACCACTTGCTATTATTACAGCTAATTAATCATCATGTGATCTTGATTTCTTCAATACAACCAAAAGCTACTAAAACACATAAAATTAACAGCAGTGATTCAGAAAACAACATTAACTAGCAGATAAAACAGGAAAAAATATCCATTCAAGCTGTACTGAATGCTACAGTCCCCAAGAAAAAAACCAAATCGGCTCTTTCTGCTAAAATTTTTATGAAATCTTCTTCTAGAGTCGTCGAAGAGGATACAACGAGCATAAGAGATGCTTATACAATTATCACCGATTCTCCGGTACGAAATGAATTCAGGTGGAAGAGGTGGAGAATATAAATTCCAGCTGCTAAAATACAAAATGAGACCAAGACTCCTCAAAAACTGCGGAATTCTTGTGAAATCAAACTAAACGGAAAATCACTCGTAACAAAAAAAAAAAAAAAAGTAAAAAAACAAAGAAAAAAATAAAAACGAATAATAATGACACACACAGAAATGCCTTATACGGCAAAATGAAGAAATCTTGAATTAGTAAGCAATCTATCCCACTGGCAAAAATTCAGAAACACATTTAATTCCATACATTCAGTCATTCATTTGATTCGATTGAAAAATAAAGTGATGAAATTAAAACTTAATCGGAATGAAAATAAATAGTACCAGTAGTACTATACCTGGAAATTTCTTCCCATAATGGACCTTTGAGATTAGAGTCCCTAAAAGTAACATCCATATCAGACCTTATTTTGAGTAACGCCAATGTTTCATTTCTCGGCCACCGGTTTCCACCACCACCTCCACCGCTCTCCTCCATGCCACCGGCAGCCTCACTGCTCCCTCCGCTCAACCCGCCGCTCTCCACCGCCTCACCGCCGTCAACACCGAGCATGACTACTAGCTAGCTCTATTATTAACAAGACCAAAAAATAAAGAAAAGAAAGGTGAAAAAAATGATGAAAACTGGGTTTGTGGTTGTGTGAGGTGAAATTGGATTTGAATTTATATATGCGGTGGATCTGTCTGTGAAAAATTAACTAGTTTCTTTTTAAAATTTCCAGCAAATATTTTCCCTTTTATGCTAGTAGGAATCTTTATTATTCTTTAATTTTTTATAGATAGATAGATAGATAGACATAGACAGACAGAGGAGGAGTACTGTAGCTTAGCTAGCTGCTATAAAGGGACCGCCTGTTATGTTTCTTCTTTTTACGGCGCGGTAATATTATTTTGAAAAATATCTCAAAAAGATGAGTGTATTATACTACCATAATGTATACGTATACAGTATGTATGTATGTAGGTGTGGATGAAAGTAAAATAATGGTAATGATAAATGAGGTGGGGATAGAGATGATAACTTGGTTTTTGTCTGTCCAGCTAAATATAGTTAAAAGCCGGGGTCCCTGTAGGTCATCCTTTGCTTTTCTCGGTTGTTTAGGAGTTACAATCCGTAATGTTATGCATCTGAACACTAAGGAACTGATTGTCATAGCATTTAAATCGCTCAATTTGATTCGATAGACATTGATTTGGTATAAATTACACTTAAAATACTCCATTTCAATTCCATTACAAATACAATTTCACCAAAATCACATTCAAATGGTCATCCAAATGGTCATTTAAGTATCATGTCAATCAGCCTCTTAATTGATTTAGTATGTTTACATCGTTATTTACGAACTTCATGAATAATATACTCCCTATATCTCCGTGTCCCGTTATATATGTCATTTTAGATGTCCTATTAAAAAAGTATCATTTTAAAACATTCCACTTTCACGACAGTTTCAATTGTTTGTTAAATTTGTAGTCAAAACTATTTCGATTACTTTATTCCATTTTATTTTCTTATTACAAAAATATATTATTTTATTCAGGTGTGAAATTAGGAGGGGGGTCAATGTTCACTCCCATCACCCCTTCAATATTTGGAAAAAGAAATATATGTAGTATTTTCATTAATAATTTCTTCTAATTATAGAAAGATGATAAAATATTTTCTATCAAGCTTGCAATGTTTGTAACAATTTAAACTTATTCTAAGGGTTTTTTAAGAAACACTTTGAAAGTTGAATTATTATACAATTTTGTGTGTGTGTTTGCAAAAATAATTGGAAAAGGATAGTTTGAAAACGGTGAGTTAATTTTTAATATCTATAAAATATAAAGATTAAGAAGTTTAAGAAAATACGAAAAAACTTCTTCGACTTTATTTAAGAGGATGTTGGCGAATAATATGTTCCAAACAATTAAATACAAGTTCTCCTAGCATTAAGTTATGAGAGAGTTTACAAATGCGTCCATGTGAATTGTAAAATTCTTTTTTTAAAAGATAAAAAAGACTCGAACTCTTAATTTATTAATCGAAGTTGAAGCGTGTCACCAACCACACCGCACCTCATTATCTATGTGCATCGTAAATACATCTGTCCCCACGATCAAGAGGCACAATACACTCTAAGTAGGCCTATTAATCTTGTGTAAAATGCTTGGAAACTACCGTCTAGGGTACCCGGAAAACTATGGCGTGAGCTGGGTGTAGTTACAGAAATGCGCCATCACATGACACCCATTGACCTTTTTAATCATAAATAGATTTTCTATCTGACTCGATCGGTTGCTTCGTCTGTTTTCTAATTTTTTTAAAATAAAATAATTACACTTCTGATCATTTGATCAGGAGGTTTGCTTATGTAAACGGATTCTATTTACCTACACACTCCCTAGATTACCTTAAAGGGAGTTTATTTACCATTTTACCTTCCCTTTTACTAAATTACCAGGGTGAAAAATCTTATGTTGATCAAATTTACGAGGGACAAAAGTCTTGTGTGTGACACATATTCACAAGAGTTAGAAAAATAGTACCTACCTAAGACATGTAATGGAACAGGGTTTCAACAGAAAACTTACATTATGAAATGTCAAATCCATTTTCTATAGTATTTGTTAATAAATCATAAATTTAAAAGTGGCTAACAAAATCATTTGCTTCATTATTCACAACTCTATTCACTATTTCCATGTCCATTTCTCAATTGTGAAGTTACATTTTGTTTGTATATACTTCTATTTTATTACAAGTTTTCCACTTTATTAACTATAATAAATTTAGCCATAAATTACTATTAAAATTAACAGAGTTTTATAACAAAAATTTGGACCGGTAATATTTATAATATAATCCTGTAAAATATTATAAAAATTCCATTTTTTTTGGAAAAAACCATAACATCACCATTTTATATGATTCAAACCTTTGCAGCATGCGGTTCCTTTAAATATTTAGTAGAACTATTTGATAAACTAAAAATGTTGGTGATTATAGTTGATTTTTATTAAATTGTTGAATAAATTAATAAGTTGATAGGATAGATGGTTTACTAAATATAGTACATAATTAAATACCTACTAGTTTATTGTTTTAATGATACATTCAAATAAATTCATTATATAATGTTTTCTTATAATAATTATATGCTACCAGTTACATATTATCATAATATGTTTAAGTTGATCAAGCCGATCCGCGCGCGTTGAAAGTAGCCTAAATATGAGTCTTGTTTGCCGCCCCATACCAAATAACGGGAGAAGAGTATGGTAAATGTGCAGCCACGTCGGGTAAGGAAGTTGAATGCGACTCTTGCAAATTGAAGAACCTCAAGTTGTAAGAATGATTAAAAGAAAAGGGTAAAGAAAAGAGGAGATGATAATTTTTGGCTAAAACATGGCGTGGAAAGGTCATTTTTTAGGGTGGGTTCCATGGGTTGAATTAAACTACTAGTTTGGATATGATTTGTAGGTCACTCGTATTATTCGCCAAACTCATTTATTGAATTATTTGAATAATATCTAACTATACACATTACTCTCATGTAATAAGAAAAAATAAGGTCCCCAAACCTACCGTAATTAATGAAAAAACAAATTCAGTTTTCAACATGAAGAAGCTTCTTCTTCCATCCTTGGTCCACTCATTTTTACATTACAAAATTCTTAAATCATTACCCAAATATTTAGTTAGTTGTTTCATAATCCAATAATTTTTTATCTGGTCTTCTTTTACTAACTTTTATTTTTTCCTTTTGTTAATTTTATAGTTTTCACGTCCACTAATGTTTGTATCAACAAATTTTTCCAGCATCGCATTTTTATTACAGACCACGGTCAAACTTACCCAGCATGAATAAATACATTTTTTTTCCGAAAATTAAATTTTTTTCGAGTCTTTTCATGAATAAATAAATCCTTTACCTTTAAGAATTGTATCTCTTTCAACTTGTGTCTATAGAATGAAGAGTTAAAACCCTTTGTAAAGGAAAACAACTCTTCTGAAAAATCACCAAGCAAGTATAAATATTCGAATAATTTCTTCACAAGAACACACATCACATTCTTTCTTGCTTTCTTTCCTCCAGCTCGTCGTGCATCCTGACAACACTCTAATTAAGGTTCGTCAACTTGATTACTGAAGTGCAACCTAGCCATTTAAGAGAGATTTTATCTATGAAGACTATTGCATCAAACTCGTATGCACCGTAATGGGGTAATAAAGTCTCAAGGAGAGATATTTAAACTATCGAATTTTCTCTATCCAGTTTTGTTCTTCTTCTCTACTTTCTTACCAACGTATACCTGTTATATTCCTCCAGATTCAAATTTAAAAAATTATATCACAAACCAAAACCCATTTCTATAAAAATCTTATTCTACATCTCTTCATTTATCTTCTAAAAATATAAGTTATAGAATTATTGTCAAAACTCTCTACTATTACAGAGGAGTTCCTTGCATCATTTGATATTCAACGAAAATCACAAGAATATGATGAAATAATTGAACTCATGTACAAACTCCTCTATTGTCACTTTGACGGCTCAAATTCTTAGTGAAATCATAATACAGCCCGTCAGTAGTCAACTAAAAAAAATAATTAACGTTAAGCACGTAGCAACAACGCATTACTTACCCAAATGAAACAAGTATCAGAAACGGACACAAATATAGAAGTTACATTATTAAGAAGCAAAGGGATGAATAGACAGAGCATTATTCTCTGAATAAATCGAGCACCTAATGATTAATATTCTAATGTTGGTGTGAAATTTAGTTGGTATATGTCGAAAATTACAGGCCGGTCTTCAAAGTTCCTTTAGGAACTTGGGAATAACTTAATCGTATTCTGATCTGGCAGATTAGTTAGATATCTTCATATATTTCTTTCGCAATTATGTACTCCATTATTACTTGTAAGAAAAGAACCAACAACATGAGATGTCACGTTAAATGCCGTATTCTTAACGTACCTTTTCCATTTCTTACCTTCTCGCAATAATGAAAACTAAAATACAAAGAAAAGTAGTAGTAGTAACTCCCAAAAAAAAAATTAGAGTTTAAGTAGATTAAAATTATTGATATACCTTTTATCGGAATTACATGAATAATAATTTATGACTTAAACGTGAACAATTTAGTGTATGCAAATAACTGGTAAGTGTATCGATTAAGTGGGGGGGGGGGGGGAACACACTCGATTATACTAGTCAAGTTAATACCCACTCTCGATTGTTTACGTTTTATTTATGCTCCGAACA
>JAYMSP010006685.1:0-11232 GCA_036897095.1 Plantago elongata | reverse complement strand
AAAGGGCAAACAGCACTCGTTTGGGGTGGAAAAACCGTGTTTTCGAAGTGAGCTTGCATGTACTGATGGTATTTTTAGGGTTTGTTTTCTTTCAACCACTGAAAATACTCCGCGTCCATCTCGCCGGAAAATTCTCCCGAAAATGAAAGTGGAAAGGGTGTTTTGAGAGAAGAGAGTTTTTTAAGTTTAATTAAAAGAGAAAGAGGAGGGAGATGGGATGAAGTAAAAAATATCAAGATTGGTCTCATTTTATAGATCTTGAAATAAACATAGCAAAAAACATAGCCGTTGGTGATTTTTTTTATCTTTTTTCTATTTCATATTTTCAGAGATATTACCGTTATAAAACGGATATAATTCGAATTTCAAAAAAAAAATAAAATGGAAATGCCACGTGGCAGCAGCTGGTTGGGACGCACGCCGCGGCGTCCCGCGCCCGATGGGGGCGCCACGGCGACGCCGCACCAACGGCGCCCCATTGGGGCTAGTCTTACACCTCTCTAAAGATTTGTCATTCTGAGATAAGGAGCATGCTTGCTTTCTGATGGCACATGTTTTTGATGAGACTATAGGACAATCAAATAGTACAATGCATTAATTACACCGACTGAAAAGTCGATTCCAGAAAGACCTCTATGAAAACGTGATAGTGACTTCTAAGTACTTATTTCGAGATATCAACGGATTGAATTCTGAGAAGCTCCAACGGATAGTATTCGAACGACTCTCAAATTCATCTATAAATATCAACACTTAGAAGCTGAGAAACTACACGCTCTGAACACTGAATCGATATTCATATCTAGCACGTATTCTCTCAAGCTATGTAACTACAGTTCTATAAGATTATAATCAAATAGCTCGAAGAATCTTTGGTAGTTCTAAGTGTCCTGAACCTCAACAAGAGTTTGATTATTTGTGAAAGAGTTGAACACTCAAACATCCTTTCTGAAGTTCACTCTCCAGAACGGTTATGAACACTTGGGTCAGAAAGGAGAAACCTTCCATATACTGAACAAGTATATTAAGTTGTGATTTCTTCTCCAACTCTCTGGATACATAGCTGAAAAGTTATTTAAAGAGAACCCTGACAAAAAAATCATATAACCAACACCATCAAGGCTGGAGTATAGGAAGTACTTGGTTTGGGAAATCAAGGAAAAGCTCCAAGGTTATCTTGAGTACAAGAAGTACTTGGCTTTAGAATCTAGGGAAAAACTCAGGGGGAACATTTGGTTGGGAACCATTTGTTTGTAAGGATTTTAGAATAGGATAAATTGTAAGGTGAACTCAATTGTTTATTCTAGTGGATTCTAGGTCTCAGAAATGTCGAAGTGGACTAGTTGGAGGATTACGCTATCTCCAAAAATCACTATAAGTTGCTTTGTTATTTACTTATTGCATTTATATTCTAGCAACACACACTCACACATTATAACTACTAAGCACATTAACATTTATCTATCGCTTAAAGTCTTCCATTCTCTGAATTTAAGTATCAGAAACCCCCAAGGTTTCTGAGAAATAGTGTTTATCGACGATTATTTTAAAAGACTATTCACCCCCCCTCTAGTCTTTTACCTTTGCCGTTATCTGGACCAACATGCTTGTGCTGTCCAAATTGTCCTCCTATAAATTGGGGGAAGTTACTTTCATATTTCACCATCGCACCAAGAGAAAGTAACCCATCCGAAGCGAAGAAATTAACCGAGGTAAATTTCAATTCTGGGATTGGACTTCAGATCTTATTACCTTCAGAATCAAAGGTGAGTTCGGATCCAAATTAACTTACGTTGATTTTTTCCATGGAGGATCCGAACTAGCACGAAACTTATAGCTTCGTTTGTCACAGCTAAGTATAGGCAGAGGCGCTCTCCTTCAATAGGTTTGGACAAGAGCGGAGGCGAAAGAAAGTAGGTTTCAAGGCTTTCGAAGGCTTCCTCACACTCCTTGGCCCATTTGAACCTATCCCCTTTCCTTAGGATATTGAAGAATGGAAAGTTCTTCTCCGCTGACCTTGAAATGAATCTGCTAAGGGATAGGACCCTTCCGATGAGTTGTTGCACTTCATTGACATTCTTGGGTTGAGGCAAGTCTAGGATTGGGATCTTCTCTGGATTGGCACTAATACCTCTCTTCGTAAGGAACTTACCTCCCTTGACCCCGAAGGTACATTTGTCTAGATTCAAACTCATCCCGTACTTCCTTAAGATGGGGAAGCAGTTCTCAAAATGATCAATGTAACTTTATTCAGTTTTTCTCTTGACTAACATATCATCAACATAAACTTCCATAGTCTTACCGAGCTCCTCTTTTAACATTTTTTTACGAGCCTTTGATATGTTGCCCCGACATTCTTAAGTCCGAATGGCATTACCTTGAAGCAATACACTCCTCCTGCCGTGAAGAAGGTTGTCTTCGGGACATCCTCTTGTGCCATTTGAATCTGGTAGAAGCCTTGATAAGAATCCATAAAGCTTAGCAAAGCACATCCGGCTATAGAGTCCACCAACTGATCGATCCGAGGTAAAGGGTACGGATCCTTTGGACACAAGTTGTTGAGCCGAGTAAAATCATTACACAAAACTTGTTCTCAAAATCATTTTGAGAACTGCTTCCCTAACCTTTGGACATAACTTGTTGTCCCTGGAGATTTCTCGACCATGACAACATTACACACCCAATTCGAATATCTGAATTCTTCAATGTGTCCGACTTTCAGTAGCCTATCTACTTCCGTAAGGATAATAACATCTTCAATCGGACCAAAGTCCTTCCTATTCTGTCGGATATGCTTAACTGTGGGATCCATGTTCAGACGACAAACATCTACCCTAGAGTCTATCCCATTGAGGTCATCCGTACTCCAAGCAAAGATATCTGAATTTTTCCTTAGACAGGCTATCAATTTCAGCTCCACCTCTAAGTTCATTTTCGTACCAATCCTGGTCTTTTTGTCCGGATTCCCCTCAATGATCTGAATTTCTTTGAGAGTCTCGTGGGGCTCGATCCGAATAGACTTGAGGAACTTGTGATCCAATGCTCCTACCCCGATTTCAGTCTTTGGAGGTTTTGCTGGGCTCGAACCTTGGAAATCGCAAGTACTGGATTGGCGGCTATGTTTGTGGATAGTATGTAACATTCTCAAGCTTCTCGTTTATTGCACAGTTCCCCTCCAACCACATAAGGAGTGGGGAACTTGACTCGGTTGTGTAATGGAGACGAGATGGCTCAAAACTGATTAAGGCCTGGTCGTCCGAAGATAACATTATAGTTGAATGTCTTATCCACTATTAGGAACAACACAGTTTGAGTCACTCTCCTCGGAGAAGTTCCCATCGACACCTGTAGCTTAATAGTTCCGATGGGTGTAACAATCGCTTCCCCAAATTCGAATAGCGAGGAGTTCACCCTCTCGTACTCAATATCTCGCAAGTTTATCTGGTCAATGGTTTTCTTGGAGATGATATCCGAAGAGCTCTCCGTATCCACCAACACCTTATTGACCTTGTAAGTGGCAATGACCAGTGATATCACCAAAGGAGCGTTGGGGGGTCGGGTATCCGCACCTCCGGGTGTTGGGGACAGTATCTCACTATCGTAAAAGGAAATGACGTTGGACCTCCTCGGAGGCACTGGGATCCGAACCAAATCACCATTCCAGATATCCTGAGCAGTTCTCTCCCTAGCGTTTCGGCTATTTCCTCCAATTGGCCCTCCGGCTATATCGTTGATGACTCTGCTATAAGGATAGTTCTCATAGTCCTTGTCTTCCGGATAATCATCATATATTCTTGCTTCCAGGGGTGGAGTGTTCTTAGGTGGAGGCGGGAGTGTCATAGATTTGTGTTTCGGGCTCCTTTCATCCCTTCCAGACTGGCTCTGTTCTCCTTTGAAGTACGAGTCCTTCAATTGCCCGCTCCGGATCAATATCTCAATCTTAGTCTTGAGTTGGATGCATTTCTCAGTCTGATGTCCGGTATGTTTGTGAAAAGCACAATAAGCCTTTGCTTCATTACCCTTTCTATTGTTAATGAAGGGTCTAGGCCATTGAATATCCAGGTTCTTCTCTATCATTATCGATAAGATCTCCTCTTGGACAGTTCAAACGAGTGTACACAGCATATCTCCTAGGCGGAGTACGCTCTCTTCGGGGCTCATGCTTCCCCTAGGTATCCTTCCTCGAGTCGAGTTTCCAAGTTTTGGGCACCTCTTGCCTGACTAGTTCCTTGGCCTTCTTCTGTTCGACTCTAATGGGGACGTTCCTTCGGAACTCCACTCCTTACAAGACATGATCTCAAATGTCTTTGAGCTGCTTCTCATTCAAAATCTCCTCCTCGGATAGTTTCTTCTGGAGGTCATGGTTACTGGTGTTGGCACACAAGTGACGGACCCGTTCCTTAATGTTATGCGCCTCTAGTTGTCAAACCTCCGAATTAAACCTATTAAAGAAGGTTCAAAGATCTTCATTCTTGGAGTGAATGATGCCGGCCAAAAGTTCCATTGATATTTTCCTTCTCTTAGACTTTTGGAATCTCTTCAAAAAGTGTGCGGATACATCATCAAAAGATTTGATGGATCCGGAAGGCAAGCTAGTTCACCAGTCCATCGCCTCCCCGAAGAGAGTGGTAGAGAAATTGAGTGCCTTGAGGTTATCATTCAACCCGTTAGTGTCCATCTTGGACTCGTAACGAGTAGATGAGCTGCCGGACAACTATCTCCATGATATCGCTCCAGGTTCGGAATGGTATATTCCGGAGGCTTTTTCTCTCTCCGGATTGTAGCACTCAATGGGTTTGGGACCCTGGTAGTTACCTTCTCATGCACATTCACCATCTTGCTGAGCTTGGCCATTTCAGTCTCCAATGCCTTTTGTTGGATAAAGATCTGTTCGGGTGTTAACTTTTCCCCTGTCATCGGATCCAATATGGTTCGGGACATTTGCACTTCTTGGATCTCCGCAACACTCTCCCCTACATGATCATCAGCTCTTCTCGAATTTGAGGTTATCCGGTTCGTCCTGGTTGGTTCGGCTCTTGCCCTTTTGGGACTCCTATCTTGCTGGCCACGGAAGTTCGTCCTCTGATTGATCACATGGCGGAGGTCATTATCTCAGATGACTTCCCCAATCCTTTTCCTTACTGGTCTCCTTTCGAGCCTCGATTGTGCTCGGATGGCTTAGGAGTGGATTGAGGAGTTGTTGGATGGACATTGTTGAAACCTAGACATCCTTGGATGTCATTCATTAACAATCCGAACTGGTTGTCGTTCATCCCAAACTCATAAGGAGAAATGACAGTTGCATTCGGCAGAGTGAAATTCCTCCCCACTGGTGGTCCGTGCGCTTCTGACGTAGGAGGCTGCTGGGTCGGAGGAGCTTGGTCTCTTGTGGTGATATCCGAAGGAGCCTCTTGTGAAGAAGCAGTAGCGGTATGCCCATCACTGGGTTGGCTCCTCTTTGCCCTGGTGTTGCTCCGAGCTGCTGCATCTTCCGAGTAGGAGGTCTACCTCGGGGACGTCTCACATGAGTTATATCCGGAAGTGAAGCAATCCAAGATGATCTTTTAGGCCTTGCCATTTCTTAGGAAGAGAACAAAGAGCTGACTTTTCGTTCGGATTTCCAACAGACGACGCCAATTATGTTGAGGTAATCGCCCCAACCCTCGGGTATAACAAAGCCAACTAAGTCCACTAGATAAGGATCTGAATGCAAAGGTAATCTTCAACTTCAAACTCAAACATCTAGGATGTAACCCTGCACAAGTGACTAGAGAGGGGGGGGGGGGGGGTTAGAAAATTTAGATCCGGCTTGCCAAGGATCAAGCCGGATGTGAGACTTTACTCGAGAGTAATTATGAGTCCACTCTGTAGAAATGAAGGTCTAAAGCTTATAGTAAAATGAGAAGATCAAGTGAACTTGTTTATTTACATTGGAAAGTGTACACTATTTATAGAGATTATTCCCCATTTTGGGGTAGACCTCTTGGATTGTGCCAAGTGTAGGGCTATGATTAAGCCAGCAAGGCTTAATTAAGCCTATAGACCATAGTATAGTCATAACCCATCTATCATTTGGGCCTCAAGGTTAGATTAGTCATTTTGTAGGATCTTTGAGGGCATCATCGTCCCCCTGTTTGAGAAGACATCAGAGGGAGATGCTCCGGACCATAACGTCCGGAACTGGTCATGCCCTCTACTACTGACGTGCTATGATCTGCCACATTTAGTTCTCTTTTGGTCGGGATAGAGACTCATATGCGTTAGTGGTCCGAACCTACTTCCTTTCGAATACAACACTTTGGTCCGGATATCCCTATCACGGTATTCCTGTATGTTTTGGTCTAGTCTGACCTAAGATGGCCTCTAGTTCGAGATCCTATGCTCGAATATTTGAGGCCTTGTTCATGTAATACAGTGATGTCTTAGGATCCAATCGTGAGACATCCAAATAACAGATTGAACATATTCCCGTATCAACATGTGATTACACAATCAGTTGCTTTATAATTACTTAGTGTCAGATTATTTTAATGATGTGAATATATCTCCATTAAACACAAAACTAATTATACTTACTGAGACAATTATTATAATATCATGTGTGGGCATTATTAAACAAAAGAATCTTGTCTAGATAACCAAGAAAACACATTTTATCATCACAAACAACAGATAGAACAATAATCAAAGAGAAATACATAAGGATAAAAGGAAGAACCCTAACTTGAGCCTCTGCACTCAACACTACCACTCTTTTTAAAATGGACCTTTTCCTCAAGGTCTGTCCTTTTGAGGACAAAGCTTGTATGTCGGTCCTCTTTCCCATCATTTTGCAACGTAACATCTACTCGCAGCTATGGTTGGTCAGCCCCTACCAGCTCTTTTTAAAATGAGGCAATCCGGGTGCAAAGCTCGTGCACCAAGGGCACGGGTGTTTCTTGTATGGCCTTGAGCTGCTTGCCATTTTGCATTGGGTGCCATGCGCAATAGTTTGGTCCTCATTCGCAATTGTTTTGTTCCTCATCTACACACATATAGATCAAGTATTTATGATATAGATAACGTAAATAATAAAGCTCATGCTATTGAAACACATATCTTGCATCTGATTCATTTTAATATGTTTTGTACATATAAGAAAGAGTACCACATAAAAATGTCTCCTCTATGTGATCCTAGGCCTCTCTTATCACCAAGATGTCACCTCTATGTGATCCTAGGCCTCTCTTGTCACCAAGCCTATTATGACTTATGATGATTCTATTTCTGAAATTTTTGTACGAAGTGAGAATTTGTATATACAACATATTATCACGAATATTTTCTTTAAAACTCATTCTTTTTACTATAGTAAAAGATCCTACAATTGGTTTTCCTATAAGTAAAAACTACTACACTAAATTGAAAATAAATAAATGCAAAAGTCATATTGTTTCGCAATTTCACTTTAGTAACTATATTGATATATCCCACGATTTCGGTCAAATTGACGACATATTAGATCTTTCGTCGTTCACATTGCATAATGTAACCTAATATATTAATCAAAGTGATTAAACCCGAACCCTTGTACATACGTTATTTTTTTGAAAATTCAAAGGTTATATGGAAACCCCTTTAAATTCAAAAGCCAAAACTAATAAGTAAACCATTATTCATCTGTTAATTTTTTGAAAATTCAAAGGTTATTTCAAAAGCCAAAACTGATAAGTAAACCATTATTCATCTTTTCTTTTTTTAGATAGAGGCAAAATAAAATAAAATTAATAGCTTTGATACTTTGGTACATCAGGCATCAGGGGTGCTCTACAAACAACCACCAATGCAAGGACTGGATTACGAAGAGGCAATCCATACCAAAATTCAAAATGTCACAACATAAAAGTTGAGCAACAATACGTACAACCAACACCATTCTCCTTTACTGTTGTTTTCTACCTGAAGTTGTTTATGCCTTTACATGCTCATATAATCCTAAAATAAGTAAACCATTCTAATTAAATCAATAAGTATCTCATACATGTATAAAAAAATAGCTTTTATATAATCTCAAACATTATATGCTAGAACATTAAGATAAAATGAAGAACTTTGACTGACCTTTTGGTCATCATCGCTGGCCCACTGCAGGATGGATAGATAGTTTTCATGGCTCCATAAATCATTGACGGTGTCATTTTCTCTTTGCAGCTAATTGGTGTAAGTAATTATCATCATCTATGCATTCTTGGTTAAATACATACGTGATTAGATTTCTAAGTACATTAAATAATATTCTTGAAATGAAGATGGATTCTCACATTTAATTTTGGACAATGCTTTATTTTGAAAATAATTAATGGACTCTCAGTTTTTGACTTTACACATTTTGATTCATTGTTTGTTACCGAATTTAGGACATGATATTAGTTTGTTTTCAAAAAACATTAATTTTCATTCCTTGTTTACTCATGATGAAACTTAATTGTAGTTTCCTTTTGGTATTGGAGATGTATTTCTCGATTGCTTTTGAAACATTAATACCATTACAACATTGACGGTCATAAATAGGGATATATACAGCTCGAAGTGGCGCATGGCACCAGTTTCTGTAGAGATTATCTTAGGAACTACTACTAAATGTGAACAACCCAAGTAAGTCATTCATGATAGATAACTTCCGTTTCTTGAAAAAAGTAATGTGTCCCTATTTTTTGTCAAGTCTGTCAGTCTCACTTGATGTACTAAAATTGTAATGAGATGCTAAAAATGAAAATTTGTAATGTCGATGGTACGAGTTATATGCGTTTATTCTTCAGTCTTGTTGACGTCACATAACAATAATTATTACAGTAATTGGTTTCCCCTCTCAAATTATGAATTCAATTTGGGTACAATTACCAACTGCATTTATTATATGTATGGTCTCATCCGCCAACCATTTCAACTAAATGACACAAGGCCAAACGTTTATACACCATTGTCTATGTCATTCTTCCTTGATGCATTTATAAATAACACTCTTGAAAACAATATCCCAAAAATATACATTCTAAAAAGACAATATAATGAAGGGCTTTGCAATTGTATTCATGGCAGTTCTCATCGCAATCAAACTAGCAATGGCAGTAGGAGATCAGGGAGTTGTTTCTTGCGATGACGTGCAAACTGCTTTGTCCCCATGCTTCGAGTATTTGACGGGTGGGGTTAATGGACCCTCTGGACAATGTTGTAGTAATGCTTGGAGCCTAATTGGTAATGCTCAGTCGGACAAGGATAGAGAAGCGGTGTGCAATTGCATCAAGTTAGCTGCAACTAGTCTTGATGTCAAACCAGATGCAGCCAAGAACCTTTCTGGAAAATGTGGCGTTCCGGTTGGGTATAGCATTTCTCCTACCGTAGACTGCAACAAGTACGTTATTTTAGTTTGACCATGCGTGTTGAATTACTTATTTACTTATTGGGAAACTAATTAATATAAATGATTCAAATTCACACCTCGTTAAATGCTTGAGCTTTTAGATATGATGGAACTTTATCAATGTTGTTGATTATGATATTTTATTTGGTGCAGGATCGTTTAAACAGTGGTTAAATCTATACCTAAAAGACCGGAACAAATAAATTAAATTCAGAGTTAGCATTACTTTGGTTCAGTATAGCTCTAACTTGTGGATGCATCAATGCTTACTTTGGATCTATGATTTGTAATAGACATGATAATTAAGTGTGATCTGATTTAACTATCTTCGATTTTCGGCATTATCCATATGTGATATAGAAACACATAACTACACTAAACTAAATTTCTAACAAGATCACTCGTTAGACAAGGTTAATCACAAATCACGCTAAATCAATTAACCGTATGAGACTAGATATCACATGTTGACAAAATCTTACAGGTCCACCTTGGTAACTATAGGGTACATACAATAATCTATCTGACAATTAAATTTTAATTTTTCAATGAATAAATTTTTTATATGTTATTGGGACAATTAATTTGCAGCTTACTCTCTGGACTTCGAAATACAAATTAAATGTAATAATATAACCAAATGAGTCATGCGTGGGGAACCAATTATTGCAACTCAATTTTAATATTATAGTACAATTGATAATTACACACTCAGAACACCACTCTCACCAGATTGGTGTGTGTAACAAACGACAACCATCTAAACAATCCAATAATTCTCTAGATAACTTAGATTTCGATAGCACTAACTAAAGCCCTTTCCTTATCCAACAACAAAACCTATCTTCTTCAACTTTTAGATTTGGTCTTCTAACTTTCTGCAAGAAATTGAATAGACAAACAAGTCGTTTCCAATCACAATGAAATTCAATTAACTTTCTGCACTTTTATCCGAATTAAAATGTTGAATTGGTAATTGGGATAATAATGAATAAGTTTACTATTCATGAGAGAATGAAAATATGTTGCTGATGTTCTTAAATTATAAATTTGGTGGCTTGCTGGTTTAATTAGATTTGGTTTGACTATTATTTTCCAACGCTTTCCATTGCTTAAGAGGAAAGAGATATACAGAGGAGTTGATTGATTAATAGAGAAGAGATGGTGGAAATATTGGAGCAAATGAAGCGTGAGATTTACCCAACTCGTGTTGTTCGGTTAAGTACCGGTCAAATATGAACGGAGAGTGATATATGGGAATGAGGTGGATAATGAAAAGGGATGGGAAAGTGGTCGTGGCATGAATTGGAAAAAAAGATACAATCAAATGAGTGTGTATGTGAGAGCGATATTATCCCGCTAACTCTTGATGATCGGGTAAGTTGAAGCTTGAAGGAGAGATTACATAACTTTTTGTAAACTATATCGTATTGATTTACGCACCACATGCATAATGTATGTCGCTTTAAGATGAGAATAAATTTCAACACTCGACAATACAAGTACCGAAGTATAAAGTTCCCCCGACAATATAATAATAATGCATATTAAAATATAACATTGACTTGTAAATATATATAAATTGATATCATTAGCGTATAAATTTTAGTAAAATACAATGTAAATATGGAATGCTATATGGAATACACTTCACACACATAGCTTGTGCTGTGTTTCTAGTCAAACAATATCGGCACCTTCTCTTGATCCTAGTTTATTATGCTTCAATCTCCACACTTTTAGTGTGTGTGTGGGGAGGAGGGGGGGGATTTGACACTCTTAAGGTGGGGAAACTTGTTGGTTCAGATAACGGCAAAGGAAAAGACTAGAGG
>JAYMSP010006684.1:0-11232 GCA_036897095.1 Plantago elongata | reverse complement strand
AAGGGGTGGAGTGGCGCCGCTTGCCGGCGGAAGGCGGTGGTGATTTGAAGATGACTCCGGGGAACTCCGTGTCCATGGAGACGAAGGGGAAGTCGTCGATGAGGTGTGAGATGAGATCCAGTTCCGATTTCAGGTTTCCTGTCCATACTTCACGGATTTGATTGGATCGGTGGTTTTCCGGTGATCGGACATCGTATTATGGTTTGAGGTTTGTGAAATTGGGGATTTTTTTGGTTTTGATTATGGTTTGAGGTTTTGTGGGTGGTTTTATAGAGAGAGTGGGTTTTTATTTATGTGGATGACTTGTTGATATTTTTATGACGATTTGAAATTTCAACTCTTAAATTATTGTCATTTCTAGGAATTTTTGTAATGTTTATCTATAATTATGAAAATTTTGTCTGTATATATGTATATATAATATTTATAATATTATATATAACGTCATACCGATTAAAACGGCTCCAAAACGGCTCAAAACGACCCAACCGATTCGACCCCGATTGACACTTTTTGGGGAGTGAACGTCTCAATTGTCCGATCCAGCTTTTAAAACATATCTATTTTCCGTAGCCTTTGTACCCAAATGCGTCTCGGAAAGGCTTGTGAGATTAAGATGGATGAAATAGAGAAACCAAATTAGAATCCATCCTGTTGTCTGTTATGATTAGATTTGTGGATTGTGAAGACATCGTTGACTGACTACCGGAGAGAGCATGAACCTCACAAACTCCACCGGTCCTAGCTCCTCCACCGCCGTCTCCCACCAGGTAAACACTGATTTACTTCCCAAACCCTACTCCCTATGTTTTCTTCCACTTTCCTTGCTTTATTGCTGCCTCGAGTTACCTTTCATTCATCATAAATCAAATCAAATGCCTCACCACATACTAGTTAGTAGTTACCATTCATTCATCATAGATCAAAATGTTTCGGTTTTCGATATATGTCTCGGTCCTTTAGATTACTTGAAAATTTTGGGTTCATCATCTGCACTGATTTTGTCGTCGTAGAAATGTTGTTTGGATGTATAACTAGACCGTTTGTGTTATCTTGTTTCCTCAAACTAGATTTTGGTTTTATTGCAGCTCCTATCTCCTATTAGTCCCTTTTAGTACAAGCTTATCGAGTTTATTTTTTTTAAATAAGTCTGTTATGTGAATTAGCTGGTAGCCTAGCCGATCTGATAAGAAGATTGTCAAAATATAAGCTACACATACCATATTTGGTAAATCAGCTACCTTATCGTCTAATTAACGTACTAAACGCTTTTATAGAAATCAACTAGATCAACTACTTAGATCATCTATAGCTAGCTTATCAACTAGTTTTGCTAAATAGAGCCTAAGGCTTTTGGGAATGTTTTTTTGAATTGGATTTTATGTTATTTCATAAGGCTTTTGGGAATGTTGGTTTGAATTTTCACTGGCTTTTATGATATTTTACTATGTCAGCTTTTGGCTTTTGATTGGAATTCTTTTTATGGTAATATAACTATAAGGTATTCTGCTTTTGAGGTAGCATTTAGAAGCCACTGCAAGCATCCCCTTGCAGGATTCCATTTTTCTATTACCGTATCATGTTCCATTTTGGGCTGTGTGTGCATACAAAGATTAAAGTGGTCCAAGTATTAATGGTAATCGTGAAGTATTACAGTCATTTTATGAACTGAAACAACTACATATTTTTTTGAAACGGCTAAAGGGTGACTCGAACTCCCGACCTATTGGTTGGAGGTGAAGTCTTACCAACTGAGCTGCACTTCGTTGGTAAGACTGTGCTTACTAACACTGTGCTTATTCACCTTCTAACGTGCAGGAGGATGAGCATTCGACATCTATAGATTTTGAAACAGATTGTTGGGGCTGTGGGATCCATGTTATTGTTTCTCCGTCTGCTTCTGTTTTCAGATGTGGGTGGTGTGGAGCTATTACAAATCTGAATGCCGTGAAAAGTGACAACAAGTACTTCAGATGGAGACGCTTACGGGATAGGTGTTTCCTCTGCATTGTTGTTCTTTTTATGGTATTCTTCATATGTAAGCATGGTTAAACCTTTATCGGTTTTTTCTGAGCCTGTTGTTATCCCTAGAGATGTTACTATTGTGTGTTACCTTTCTCATGGCATCTTAATATAATATAATGTCCCTGTACCACCATTTGTGCATTAAACTCAATGTATACCCGTAGCCAAATCTGAAGCTTCAGCATAAACTTTCTCAGCGATACCTATTATACTACTGAACAGCTTTCTGCAGCCATGAATACAAACATGCCGTTTCAGATTCTTACGCGTTCAGATACGAAGTATCGCAGCTGCAGCATTGTGAACTTTTTAGGTAGACCACAAGTGTGACATCTCCCTGTTCTACCCGAGGATGTGCCCATTGATAGTTGTCGAGCCGTGGCCCAAAGTTTTCAAATATTTAACCTCAATATCAGAGAAACCGACTAGACTCTTCTATTAAATAAATACTCCATATCATTATCTTCTCCAAATGACAACGAAACGCAACTCAGTTGGTAAGATCGCTTCACCTTCAACCAATAGGTTGGGGGTTCGAGTCACCCTTTTGCCTTTTAAAATTTTTTTTATCTTCTCCGTATAAGCTTAGAATGACTTATAAATTCTCAGTATCCTAGTTGTTACTAAATCTTCCATCTTAGCTGAGATTGGTATAACATATAGACATATTAGCTTGGAAACTCCCGTATGTAGTTTTGATAGATAATGTTACACGCTTAGTTTCTAGTTTTTCTGCTGATAGGGTTTTCACCTGTTAGACTAGCTGTATTCTTTTGTTTATGCTAATTAAATAGCGCACTAAAAGCTGTACACAGTCCTATAAGATGCTAACGTCTTACAGTCTGAATAACCAAGCATTACTGCATTTCATGATTTTCATTTTTTTTTGAAATGTCTAAAGGGTGACTCGAACCCCTGACCTATTGGTTGGAGGTGAAGCGTCTTACCAACTGAGCTGCACTTCGTTGTCAATTTCATGATTTTCATGATTCATATGCATATTTGTTGTGTATTAATTTACATCTTTCATTTGACAATATAGGTGGTGGCATTTGGGCTGTTTACCCTGTGATCTTCTCAATTAGTTACTTCAGTGGCACTGTTCACTTAACAATAGCAGCAGTATTGTCTTTATCTACTCTATCTTCTTTTATCCTTGCGGCACTTCGACCTGCTGGTGTTCCACCTACAATAGTTTGGGGTAGCTATCCAGCTGTTATGAAAGGTGGGTTACGGAACTATACATTCTGTCACTATTGTTCGAAGCCGAAATCACCTAGAGTGCACCATTGCCGTTCTTGTGGGACCTGTGTATTAGACATGGATCATCACTGTCCATTTGTAAGTATTTTAGCACCTGTAGCTGCATTAGATGGCTTAAATTGTTGTTTCAGTAATCTGTATGAACCAATATAAAAATTGCACTGCATTCGTTTCTTTTTAAAAATTTATTTATTGAAGTAGTGATTTTTAATCAATGTTTTGTGCTAATTTTTTCTCTTTGGCGTACTTATCTGAACTCATAATGATTGTTAGTTACATAATTACATTCTTTGCTTGCAGATAGGGAACTGTGTTGGTTCTGCAAATCACCGAATCTTTATTCTCTTTCTCATTTCTACAGTCATCAGCACAGCTTATGTTGCCATTATGACTTCATACGCCACACGATATAACTGGCCAGCACTGGATGATAAACCTGCCAAGCTGACACATGGGTTCATTAATACTGAGTTGCTTATGGGAGTGCTAAAAGACTACATGTTTGCTTTCATCAGATCGACAGTCTTCCTATCAGCAAGAGGACTTGTTCTTATATACCTATTTATTGCCAGTGTTTCTGTTGGCATTGGTTTAACTGTGCTCTTATGGCAGCAGCTCTGGTATATTTACATGGGACAGACTTACTTGAGTCATTTAAGTGCAGACAGTGAAGAAAAGGCGGAAAAGGATTGCCAAAATATAGTTAAATTTTTTGGCTTTCCATATACAGCATCCACTTATCTGCCGACTTATTGGAAATCGAAGAAAAAGCATGTGAAGTAAGAGATCAGAGGTATGACAACTTATGCAAAACCAGTTCTTATGAGTTATGACTTAGAAAATCCAATTGTCTGTGTTTCCTTATGAAATTAGTGAATGAGATTTTTTTTTCCTGGAGAAGTAGAGATATTTAAATTTTTTGGCTTTCCATATACTGCATCCACTTATCTGCCGACTTATTGGAATTCGAAGAAAAAGCATGTGAAGTAAGAGATCAGAGGTATGACAACTTATGCAAAACCAGTTCTTATGAGTTATGACTTAGAAAATCCAATTGTCTGTGTTTCCATATGAAATTAGTGAATGAGATTTTTTTTTCCTGGAGAAGTAGAGATATTTAAATCTTAGTTCCTGAAAGTCAACAAAAATTGTTCTGCCTCTATCTTCAGCTATTCATTTTCCTGTATGCCAAATGTCACATTGCGGGCAATTCGGATTTTCTGTATCAGTTGCTGTACCAATTCCTGTGGCATCAATAGAAGTTTGACATGTGGCAGGTGTATATAAGCATGAGCTGTACCAGATTTTTCTCCTTCCATTAACTAGTCACCACCACTACTTTCGTTTGTCACAGAATCATGGTAGAATTAAATTGTCTCAAAATCATGGTAAAATTAATCAAACATAGTTTCAACAAAATATTTTTTTATTCATCATGCAAATTGTCTGAATTAAATAAAGATTTTACGTTTTCATATACATTCAAACTGAATATTAATATTTGTATTGTTTCTCTCGAACAAAATATATTGCGGTAAACATATAATATCTAATTATGAAGCATTATATTTGTTTTGCTCATGTAAATATATTTCGGATTAATTACTAATTCTGATGATGAAAAATAATCGTATAGCCATATTAGTCAATAATAAATTTTTCGACTTTAATTTTCGACACATAAAATAAGAAGATATTATTAATTATAAATTTCTATTTAACATGGTTCATGTTATGACTTTATTAGTATTATGTAATGTCTCAAAGTTATTATGGATGAATTTTCGAAAATAAAGAAATGTACCTTGAAACTTTATTATGATAATAAAATAATAATTGCACGAATATGTAAAAATTGAAATAATTCTTTATTGAAATCAATGACGATTTGCATGATGAATAAACATTATTTTATTGAAATTATGTTTGATACCAGGATTCTGACAAACAAAAGTAAGTGTGACTAGTGAATGGAAAGAGTAAAATCTAGTGCAACTCATGCTTATATACACCTGCCACATGTCAAAATTTTATTGTTGCCACAGGAATCAGTATGATACAGAAAATCAGAATTGGGCTGGTTGATATGGAAAATAAGTTTTTCAAAATGCAATTTCTGGACAATAATATTTATAGATTTATGAGCTAACTAAGATATAAAACTAGAAAGCTTAAGCATATCTAATAACCTGCAGGTTTAGAGACAATGTGTTTTATATATTTACTTACTACTGCATACATAACCCAGGAACGACAGAACTTGTAAGATTGTAAATTCATACTTCAGATTGTTAATTTCTAGTACTTGGTCGATGCTAATGAAATTATTTGAACGTAGACAAGTTAATAATGCCCCAGCAACATTAAACATTTTCCCAAATCTGAGGCCATTTATCTTGTGTTGTATTCTTTTACGTAGATGACTCAATATTGGGGACATTGATGCTTTTTCTTCTTGTCAAACAAAAAGGATACTTTATCCTCGCGTTTACTCTTATGTATAATGGTTCCAGGTTGGAGCTTGCATGATTTTCATCTCCCATTAGCTTGGTTTTTGTAGTCTGGGACTCGGGGTTTGGCACAAGCTCATATCTACGACATTTGCAAGTTGAAAAGCCTAGCAGTATGAAGGGTAATATTACGCCTGGAGGATCAGGTTAACTTGGAAGGGGCTAGAACTTAGAGTTTATGTATACTAAATTGTTGTTGGTGAACAGCCAAGATTCTGATACTATCTTTTAGGGCTCTAAAGAGAAATGCCATTCTTTTTGAACCTCTTCTGTTTAGCATGCTGATAGGTTTATACGCTTATGGCTTTATGCCGAGTGTTACTTTCCACATTGCTGTTGAGTTTATTAAACTCAAATTGAGTTTCACAACTTTTTTTTGGTTTGGCTATCATTTACACTGGAACTTGAATAGAGTAAAAACTCAATTCACCTACACTGTAGCCTGTCACACAATCACACCTATCTCTCTCTTCTAAATGAAATCCTCCCTTCTCTCTCCACACCGTAGAACTGTAAATCGGTAATAGCTTAGGATCAAACTGTCAAATTTCACATCCCAATAATAATATAAGTCCCTCTCATCCTGCTCTAAATTTGACGATCTATGTATGTACGTGTAATGGTTGGTTTGTAAAAGGAGCAAACACATTCTGACCACCTGAGAATTGACTTCTCCGGCCACTACACCTCCGATTCCTTCATACATGGTTAATTTACCCAACCATGAAAAAGTAAAGGAATCTCGAGCTGTTTGGAGTTCTGTTAGCTTGCTCTTGTTATGTGTTTCGACTAGATTAATTGAAAGGACAGGCATGTGGACTGTGGAGGACTACTGGACTGCGTTGTGTGTTTGGTTAGCGATTAAATTTGTGTCTTTAGTTTAAATAATATTTTAACTTGATTTAATCTTTAGCAGCATAGGCTCAGTGGACATACAAAATAAGTTATCATCCCAGTCTGCACATACACTTGAACGACGACTTGCAAATAAAAAAGAGAGATCAACAATCAAATGGACTTGCATTAGGTAATTACATACCAGGGGTAGCTCAAAATGAATGGTGTGCAATTTACAAAATATGGAATGTCTCATATCTATATTGATGAGATATAAATTGAATAGTAGTTATCAATTCTTGATTTTGATATCACACGTGAGATGAAGATAGTCGTTGATGAAGTAACGACGACCTGTATTGTAAAATCCTTGAGCTGAAAAGACGGTCAACCAACTAGTGGCCATGATTCCTCCGACTTCGGCCATATTGTACTCTCCATGAATCCTACTTGCAAACTTTTCGTCCGGTTTCTCCATCGATGCAATATCACATGCAATTATGTAGGTCGGAGTGCTTGAATAAAACCGCAATCTTAACAAATGAAAACCGCCGTATATGTTCTGACCCTGACTCTGATGGCTGATTGACAAGGAAAATTGATGTTCGCCAACGAAAAAGGTTTGAGATTCAACTGCTTCCTTATTTAAATAATTTATATAGTCATCCCTCTTGAGATCAAGATAAATTATGCAATGCGGATGAGAAGATGAGCTGCCAACTAATACCACCTTCAAAGGTATATGTGTGTATGCACGTTTTATGGCTTCATTGACAGTTTGTTGATGCGGTGGTTGGGACTTGAAATCACGTAGGGCACCATAGGGAAAGTTCAGAAGCTACTGCTGAGTCAATGTCACTACAGGTCAGGATACTCTCCAGTTTCTCGGTACTTAAGAATGGGGAACGTAGGAATCTGCACACTAGCATGTTTCTTGTTCTTCTTTCCTCCGACTGGTTTAAATACGTTGCTTTCACCCACTTCAACATGAAGTCATATATTTCATCCTCTGATGTTATTTGCAAATGGTCACTCGATAAAACTGCCTCAACACCGACTAAAGGTAGTTCAAGCAACTCCTTTTGAAGCTCAGCCCTGTAGATAATGTTGTGTATTACTCCAAGGAAAAGAGAAGCATAAACATTATAGGATAATATACTTGAATTTCTCATTTGTTTAACTTTTTGAAGCGTTTGACCATGAACTTCCTAGCAGTAGCTAATTGTGGCCTAATAGAAACCTCCATTAAACCATTCAAATCAAGGTCCAAATAGAGCAAAGCCAACTTAAGTGTCATTGGTATGTTTAGCAACAATTGGCCGCACAGTTTAATGCATGATGCAACAGAAAATTTGTCAGCAACCCTGATAACATCTCCTAATTCGGATGTTGTATCTCCCAATAGCTTACCACTATACATGAATTTTAACAAATCCATGAATGCAGCTTCCTCTGCACATACATGTTTAAAAAAACTCCTTGAGAAAGCATGTATGAGGAGAATAAAAAATGATATATGTAGTACACATCTCATTTCCATGGATTGAAATCAAAAGAACAGAAAAGAAAAGGAAAAGGATATCCATCTATAACAAGAATTAACAAGTAACTATCAATTATGCGTATCGGAGTCCTGGATATGTATAGTTGCATGTGGCTGCCCCGACTCTTTCATGCCATTTGAGAACTACAATACAATAAAAATTGACTCATCAAAGAAGAATAGCTCACAGAAAAGAAAACAAGAGATCGTAAATAATGGACCTTATGAAAAAATGGACTATGTGCAGCCAAAAGTAGAGAGTTGACCCATATGGATTTCTCTTGATATTCTGAACATTGTATCTTGAGGGATGTCTCATTTTTCTGGGGAGCTTCATAGCCTAAACAAATTAAGCACAATTAGCTTGGTAGCTTTGTAAAGTAGCAATGTTGTTGGAGTTAAAGTTGAAATTCTTCACTGCTGCAACATGTTTAACTCAAAAGCATCTTGGAGCACGGACTAAAGAATTTCTCAGGTTCCTCAGAGTTTGGAATTTAAAAAATGCAGCATAAGCTTATTAGTCGTGAAGTAACAATAACTTAATTTGAACCCATGGTGATGCCTAAAGATGTTCTAACAACACCTAAGTTTTCTTGGTAGATATGACTTCTATCTTCTAAACCTAGCTTATCTATCTTGCAAATCTGCTTTTTATATGCACAAAAACTTCTGTAAATTTTACAATTCGCAAATAAACCAGAGTGAAAGCTATATTTAGGAATCAACAGATGATGGAATTACTTGATTTATATAACTGTTGGTAATGTCTTCATCAGCTCAATCTTGTTAATAATGTTGTCAATCTCTATATATATTTAGCCAAAAGAAATTCTCAAGTTCTTCAGAGTTTTGAAATATCATAAATGCAACCTAAGCTTATTATGAGAAAGTAGCAAACACCATAAAATAGATACAATAGTCTTATCAGATTTATTTAAAAGGCCCATGCCTATGCTTATAGATGTCGCCAACAACAACTAGCTATTATTAAATTAAGTTTTGTCATGGATAAGACTGCTATATATGATCCAAACCCAACTTATATGTATCGCAAGTCTGCTTTTGATTTGCAGAAAGATTTTTGCAGATTTAAAAAGACGAAAACAAACAAATGTTATATCTATAGGTTTGCCAAGCAACAGGTGGACAAGTTACTTCATTGTTTTCTTCGACACAATAATTTAGAAATAAAAGTCCACATATAACTATTGTTCTAACAAGAATGATATGGTTTTTGTTGCAACTTTGACTCATAGTTAAGCTTCTGACGAATTATGACCATTAGAGCAACTTTAGTTCTATGCGAAAAACAAGACTTCATACCATCTTTACTTGGGAGCTGGTCATCACAAAGTGGATTTCTGCAGTCATCATGCTTATCAGGTGTAGATCCAGAAGCAGGATTATCATCTGGTTTGCAGTATGCTCCCTTCTCACAAGAAGCTTCACCATCGAAGCTCTATCACCTTCACATAAATTTATATTAGACATGTATACTGATCATTTAAAGGCGACAAAAAAAGACTGGTCACTCAAAACATAAAGTGTGACCTACATTTAAAGCTTCACATGACTCAAATGTTAATTGATGTGCTGGCCAGTCCTAACTTCACAAATGTGTTCCCCTTACAGGAATTGGAACATACTACTAAATTTTCACAAACAACATATGCAAACAAAATTTTCACAAAAAAACATATGCAAGATTAAAATGAAACATAACAATACATACAACAAAGAGAGAATCAACATTTTCAGCTATTGCTCTCCTAATCCTAACACCTAGATCAATTGGACCAATCACACCCTTTGCATGATGATCCTAATTGGTGTTGAACTAGTAGGATCATTATCTACGTGATCTGAATGTGAATTCACTACGATTATGACTTGATACTTCTTCAGTATCATTGATATTTTGTACACACAAAGTGTGGTGAATATCAGACACTTGTTCAGTGTTAGAGATTTCTGGAATAAGTCTTTCAGAAAGGTTATTCCTAGAAAGGTCTATACGATGAGTAATCTCAGTTTCTATTTCTGGAATCCTCATAGGAAATTCTTCATCATGTCTAAGAGCCATCTGGTTGTTACTAGGCACATCATGTTTTTCTTCGTTAGGCTCATCCTCAATATTAATGACAAAGTTTCTCCTTTCTGAGGGTTCTTCCTCAGAATCCTTAACTAGGAGTTCCTTGAATCTTTTTGAGCGTTCTTCATCAAGGGGTATTTTCTTGTTTCCTTCATAGAATACTACATGAACTGATTCTTCAATCTTCTTTGTTCTTTTGTTGTATACTTTGTAGGCTTTGCTATTTATAGAATAACCAAGAAATACACCTTCATCAGCCTTTGGTTGAAATGTTCTCAAGTATTCTTTCTCATCGTTAAGAACAAAACATCTACAACCAAACACCTTCAAATGTTTGATATTAGGGGGTCTACCAACCAAAAGCTCATAAAGAGTTTTGTCATGGTCTTTGTTGATCAAACATCTGTTCTGAGTGCAGCATGTTGTATTTACAGCTTCAACCCAATAAATTTCACTTATTTCAGTGTCAGCTAGCATTGTCCTTGTAGATCCCTTAAGGGTCCTATTCTTACTTTAAATAACACCATTTTGTTATGGTGTCCTTACTGAAGATAGTTGACGTTGTATACCTTTGCAGGTACAAAATGCGTTTATATACTGATTGACAAATTCAGTACCATGGTATGTTCTGATTGCAGATACTTTGTCATTTTCCATGACTTCAAGCTTGTTCAGCAAGTTTGGTATCTCCACCCTTGCATCAGACATTTGTTTCAGAAAGACAACCCAGGTAAACCTAGAGAAGTCATCTACAACAACTAGACCATACTTCTTGCTTGCATACCTTGTTACAGATGATTTAAAAAGATCCAAATGTAAAAGTTGCAGTGATCTAACACATGAATGCCTGATTTTGGATTTGAAAGAGGTTTTAGATTTTTTCCTAATTGACAAGAAGAGCAGAGACCGTCCTTTCTGAATGTTGTTTTAGGTAGTCCAACCACTAACTCTTTCTTGGCAAG
>JAYMSP010006683.1:0-11233 GCA_036897095.1 Plantago elongata | reverse complement strand
GTCGGGCGGCGCCGCCTATCACGGTGGCCGAGGAGTGGCGGCGAAGAGTTGGCACTCGATTATTGGGGGAGCCGACGGTTTGGCACGATGGAAATGGAAGTTCGGTAGATTGAAGATACAGGCGGCTAGAATCAATTTGGGGAAGAAAGACGCGAAAAGACCATTATACCATTAATGAAAAAAAGAAGGAAGAAGGAAGGCTAGGGGTAAAACGGTATTGTTGCTATTATATACAACTGGAGCATTCTGGCTTCCATATGACTCGAAAATAAAATCCGGAAAAATGAAAAATCGATTCCCGAACACTTTTCAAGTCGTTCTCGAGCCATAGGAAAAATAAAATAGATAAATTTTATTTTATTATTTTTATTAGTATTTTATTAGTGAATAACTAAATTCCTATTTTAACGTCGCATCCGTTCGGCGTTAAAATTCTAAATTTAACATAACCTACTTACGTAATATTTTTGGTCGTGCGAAATAATAAAATTAATATTTAAATAATTTTATTTTTTTTCGAATGTGTAACTAAATTCACGGTTGTTACAAATGATCCCCCTAGAAAGAATCCAAGTCAGGGCCCAAGGACCAAAATATTTGACTTTGCGCAACCATCCTCACATTCAAAAGCATCTTCCAGATTATGGAATCATTGGCTTTAACAATTACAGTAGTAGGGTGAGAAGTTCTACAATATTTGCCCAATAAAATTTGAGACTTTAAAGACTTTCGGTTTCTAAAATTGACTCACACTTTTATATCAAAAGTAGAGCTCATATCTCTTAAGTTTCTGACTTGAAGACCAACTTCATCAAATGTTTTTGTGATCTTACTCCATCTAGCCCAATTGATTTTTTTACAAATCTGGAGAAGAACCCCATAAAAACTTAGCAATAAGAGACTCAATATGCTTAACTATAGACTCAGGAGGTTTGAGAACCTGTAAGAACCTCGAACTCCAGTTAGTTCGCACTAACAATTAATCCAACATTATTATTATTATTATTATTATGATTGCGAACTGACTTCTGACCCCGACTCGACGCTTGCTAGTATATCGATTCTTAACGGCAGATTAAATTCGAAGATTAATTGCCGGTTCATATCCGCCAGTTATTTGCTAGTAGCATTAAATTACTATTTAATATTATCTATTAATAATAATAATAAAAATAACATTCGTAAAATTATTTTTCATTCTACTTTAGTTCGCCTCAAATATCGTCCCGGGTGTCGAATTCGTATTTATCGGAATTTATTTACGAGCCGTTTGGAGTCAAAAATAAAACAGGTTTATATTTCTACGTAATACCCATTGTACCCCTGTGTTCATTCTCTTCTTCATTCCCTTCCTTCTTCCCGTTTACTCCCATTTCACCGATTTCTTCTTTCCGCTTCTTTCTTCTCCGCGACGCCGTTCCGCCAGCCACCATCGGAAAATCCCATTTCTCCCTTCCTTCCGACGTCTCGTAACCGGGAAACATTGGCGTGTCGTAGTTTGTGACACAAGCCGCCACTGGCTTGAGTTGGACAATCGTCCAACGGACGCAGTTAGCCACCGTCACGGACGAGAAGAAGAAGCCAAGCTTCTACATCACGATGTCAGCCGGAAACGTCTATAAATAGCCCCTGATACCTTCATTTTTCGTCACACCCAAACTCCCCCTGAAACGCGAGCAGTAACTCCGCCCATTCCCCTGCTCTCTCTCCCCTTCACCCGCGTCCCTCGTCTCACGTTCGTTACTTGCACCGGACTAGTTTGTCGTGCTCTCGATCGACTTCTCCGGTTAGTACACATTCTCTTTCAATTATAATCAAATTCTGGGATGGGAAATTAATTGGTAAGCTGTGTTGTTTTCTTTTCGAATTCGTTTGGCAGTTTTTGCATTTTGAATCCGTCTAGCTCGTCTTGTTGTTGTGTGTTGAGGTGTATACTGCTCGTATTGGTTCTTGTCGCCTGTGTGTGGGTGTTTGAAGCAAGTCGGTTGTTTTTCTCCACTGTACATTTACGATTTGTTGCTGTTTGTGTTTGGATTACTTGTTTTGTTATGTCGAAAAATTGCAATTAGTAATGCAACTTGATCAGTTAGGATTGTTTTTATGTAGTGAGTTGCTGCATGATAGAGGTGATTTTGAACATTTTGAGGTTCAGGAGTGTGGATTACTCGTTTCTTTAGGATGAAAATTGCAATTCGCAACACCAGATAAGCTCATGGAATTAGAAATTTTGCTTTGTTAGTATTGTTCTTCATAGTAGTTTATACTTATAGGTGTGTTTTGAAATCTCAGGTGTGATGATTTTAGTGTACTTGTTTGTTAAGTGAATTACAGTGTTATATTGGTGATATTTGAGTCTGGAGTAGATCTGTTGGATCCTGATATGCTTTGTCTCATATAATGTGGATGGATTGCTTGTTTCGTCATGTCAAAGAGTACAATTGCTAGTGCAACTCGATGTTTCGCTCTGTTAGCACTGTTTTGCATATGAATTACTGTATAATAGAGTTGATTGAACATTCTAACGTCACATTGTTAGATAGGTGGATTACATTGTTAATGTTGGTGACTTTCGAGTCTGTAATGTATCTAATATGTTTTCCTCATATAATGCGATGGAATCATGTCTGAGTCTAAGTTAATTATGTTCGCATCATCTTGTTGTGTTAAACTTGATTGTTGTAGCTGGTTGATGTCCTATATATGAGTAATTTAGTTACAGTCGACCTAACTGATTTAGGTTGTTCACTTCTTTAGCGCGGTGTTGGTTCATGTTGCTGTTAATTGGTATTTTGGTTGGTAAAAATTAATTCCATCTTGATCATGAAGCTTGGTACTTTGTCGACCTTGAATATGTTGTAACCTCGTAGGACTATATGAAATTATAGGCTTAAGCGTCTTCGTCTTTTTAATTGTTGCTACTTGTTTTGATTGTTTTGGGGGATTTAAGGGAGTCTTGTAATTATTCTTGGGTAAATGTTAAATAGTATTGTCCGTTTATCAGGATTACAAGGTTGCGTAGCTTACAAGTTCATCCAAGGTGAGTGATTTCAGGCTTTCCGCATCCAGCCCTGGAAAAGTTGTTACCTTTCAAGTCTTCCTATTCCAGTACTTGTTACTGCTTGCTTGACTACTTACTTGATTATGACTTCGACTACGCAACGACGTCCCGACTGACCACGACACGACTACTAACTACGATTACTGACTATATGACTGTTCTTGTAACTTGTTGACCTCTACTCTGGTTACATCTTGCTATTCTGACATGCTTATATCATGCTATTCTATTCCAGTTATATCTTGCTATTCCATCCTGATTATGTCTTGTTGTTCCACATGATATGCATTGAATGAAAAATGATTTCAAAAGCAACCACCCTTTTATGAAAAACTTGAGAAACCGACCTGGTCGAATTGTTCGACAAAATTTATGAAGCCGTCTGCAGCAGCGCTATCTTTTCAGGCTCCTATTACTTGTTCAGACTATTCAAACGGTCCTATATATTCGGGTTGCAATGGGTTGTGTCTGTCATAAGCAATTCCGGCGAGGTCACGCCTCCACTACTTGTTCGGACTATTCAAACGGTGTTATATATTCGGGTTGCGATGGGTTGTGCCTGTCATAAGAAATTCCGGTGAGGTCACGCCTCAACTACTTGTTATTTGACCAACACCTAATTTGTTTGGTCCAGCCGAAGACAGTTAACGTTACGATACTGTGAATCTAGCACCTTTTATGTGTTATGATCATGCCTGCCTGTTTACGGTTTTCATTTTAGAAATTGTCTGATCAGCTTGTGGTGGTTTGTTATCCTGTTGCATTCATGCTCATCTTGATTCATGATTGATTCTCCTCACTAAGTCTATATGACTTACGCTCTTCCTGTTCAAACTTTGATTTCCCAGGTTTAGAGCACGAAGTGAGATTGGGGTAACAGACTAACAATACACTTTGCTACCTATTCTGTTGCTATTGTATTAGACGTATGAAAAAACTGTTGACTTGTAAATTAAATTTGGGGTCTATAATAATTATACGTTTTGATATATGTATTTGGGAGTTCGGCATAATCCTTGACGTCCGGACCTCGATCCGGCCGGGACGCTACAGAAGGTGGTATCAGAGCCCCGTTTGGACCAATAGAACGGTGACGCACTTCCAAATACTAACTCCTATACTATATTTTTAAAATATGGGGAGAGAGACACGTAATTATACACTGATATTATCTATATTTACTGACTTCGACAGATGGACAGGGACGGAAACCGGAACCTCGACAAGGAGAAGAACTTTGTGTAATCCTGAGTGGATGAAGCCCATGCTAGAAGAATGCTCACCCGTCAAGTGACGGGATGTCTGGAGGTCGAAAGAAGGGCCCGAGCTCACAGCCGTGAACGTATTCGTGTCATGGAATATCGGATGAATTCCATCCGCAATGAAGTGGAGCATGTTCGGACCGAGTTATCCGAAATTGAGCATGCCCTAAATTATCCAGCACCACCACCCCCAGTGATAGCACCGCTCCCTCAACTGGCCCCACCTGCGATTGTTGGAGGTGGAATGCACGCCGCCGGACCTAGTGGCACGGCTGTTAGTGCTCGTGGTTACCGAATGACGTCCCGCAAGTCCTCGTACCCGTACCATTACCCGCTCCACCGCCCCTTGGCTCCGAGCGATGCATCTTCCGAGGAGGAAGAGCCATATAAGGACCCAAGGCCTAATGAATACCTCTGACAAGAACGAGTCTACTTGTCGTCGGTAGAGGGGAGATAAAGTTGGAAGGACCCGTGTGTACCCCTAGTCTTAGTATCGTTCTAGAACTATGTATTTTGTAGATGTGTTTGATTGTATCCTGCGAATAAAATTGGTCAACTCGACCAAAAGCCTTGCAAGTTTCATTACAAGGAAGATATTTCAGGTACTAATTGCAATTTTAATTTACTTACTTATAATACTATGGCTGATCCAAACCTCTTAGTTCAAGAAAGTAGTAACCCGCAATCACCCCCTCGAGCAGAATCTCCACTTGTAGAAAAGCCTCCTAAAGTCGAACAATCTTCCTTTCCCCAGATTCCTGAAATGGCAGGTTTTTTGAAACAAATGACGCAGCAACTAAAAGGGTTTCAATCCACTAAGGGACAGTCATCGGCTTCAGAAGATGACCGTCTAATGAACAATTCCTGAGTTATGAGCCTCATACTTTCTATGGAGAGGCTGATGATGTTAAGGCTGAACATTTTGTCAAGGGGACGGAAAGGATCTTCGCAGTTTTACGTTATACTGATGAACAACGAGTTCAGTATGCGTCCTACAAATTGATAGGAGCGACCCAAGACTGGTGAGATTTGACCAGTCAAAATTGGGAGAAAAGAGCTTAAGTTCCGACCCTGAAGTGAATGATACTGATTTCCCAAAATGTTAAAATGACTAATCAGCGTGTTGTAATGATTTGCTATATTATTGCATTCATGCGCATTTCATGCATGTTTGACTGTCCTCACTGAATCTTCGTGGCTGACACTCTTCCTATTTCAATAATTTACTTTCCCAAATTTTGAGCACGAAGACAAGCTTGGGTAGCTCAAACAGTCGAACATTGGCAAATTCCGGTGTGCAGTTTAAGTTAGATGCGTGATTTCCATTTGTTTTCGATTTACTTATCATGTACATATGGTTTGTAACATATAATATATTAATACTCTAATAATAAATGTGAATTTGAAATATTCGGTACAACCATTGACATCTGAACCAGATCCCGGACTGTTACAGTAGCTTACAAGTTCATCCAAGGTGAGTGATTTCAGACTTTAGGCATCCGTCCCTGAAAAAGGTGTTACCTTTCAAGTCCCTATTCCAGTACTTATTCCCCCTTGCTTGACTACTTACTTGATTCTGACTTCGACTACGCAACGTCCCGACTGACCACGACTACTAACTACAATTATTGACTATATTACAATTCTTGTAACTTGTGGACCTGTATTCTGGTTACATTTTACTATCCTGACCTGATTATATCATGATGTTCTGTTCCAGTTATATCTTACAATTTCATCCTGATTATGTCCTACTATTCCGCATGATATACATTGCATAAAAAATGATTTCAAAGGCAACCACCCTAATTTCAAAAAATTGAGAACCCGACCTCGTCGACTTGTTCAACAAAATTTATAAAGCGATCTGCAGCGCTATCTTTTCAAGCTTCTGTTACTTGTTCGGACTATTCAAACAGTCCTATATATTCGGGTTGCAATGTGTCGTGCCACTCATAAGCAATTCCGACAAGGTCACACCTCCACTACTTGTTCGGACTCTTCAAACAGTCCTATATATTCGAGTTGCGATGGATTGTGGCTGTCATTAGCAATTCAGATGAGGTCACACCTCCACTACTTATTATTTGACCAATACTTGATTCGCTTGGTCCAGCCAAAGACAATTAATGTTACAGTACTGTGAAACTAGCACCTTTTATGTGCTATAATGATGCCTACCTATTTACGATTTCCATTTTAAAAATATTCTCATAGCTTGTGGTGGTTTGCTATCATGTTGCCATCATGCTCTTCTTGATTCATGCTTGATCATACTCACTAAGTCTATATGACTTACACTCTTCACGTTCAAACTTTGATTTCTCAGATTTAAAGCACTAAGTGAGATTAGGATAGACAGACTGACATTACACTTTGCTACCTATTCCACTGCTACTGTATTAGACGTATGAAATAACTGTTGACTTGTAAATTAAATTTGGGATATGTTATAATTACACGTTTTAATATATGTATTTGGGAGTTCGGCATAATCCTTACGTCCGGAACTCGATCCGGCCGGAATGCTACAACCTGTAACAAATATAAGGGCATAGAATTCGGTACACTTTGTTCTTTGATTTTGTCCACTAAAGGACCAAAAAGAAAAGCCTTTTTTTACCTTTAGAAATAGGAGCCCGAAGATAAGTCATAGGTAGACCAGCAAAAGAAAAACCAGTTAAAAGAGAAACCAAATCAGAGTTAGCTCTTTTGCTCTAATCATAATTATTAAAGAAAGCCATCAATTTCTGAGGACCAGCCTTTTGACCATTGCAGAACACAATGCAATCATCAGCATAAGTTAGATGAATGAATGACTCTCACAAAACTGCTAGAATTGTAAAACAAAGCAAGGTAATCCTCATAAAGCTTGTTAATACCTTTAGAGAAGTATTCACTGACTAGAATAAATAAGGTTGGAGATAGATGATCTCCTTGCCTTAATCCATACCTAGAAGGAATAAACCCACAAGAAATACCATTCACAAGCACACTGAAATGACAAGCTTTGATAGTTCTGAGGATCAAATAAACCCATAAATCAAGAAAACCCATAGCAGACAAAATAGTAACTAGAAAAGACCAGCTAGCATGTCATAAGCTTTAAGGAAATCAATTATCAAAACATGGTTAGAGCTTCTACACTTTTTATCAAGATCAATAAACCAATTCCCAAGTTAAAAGAATATTATCTCCTATAGATCTACCTATGAGAAAACCAAATTGATTCTGACTTATCAGGCTAGGTAGAAAAGGAGTTAACCTATCATTTAACAATTTAGAAATAATTTTATGAATAGTGTTACAAAGGCTCACAAATCTAAACTGAGACCAAGATTTAGCATGTTCCACTTTAGGTATTAAAGCAATAGAAATGCGAGAAAATCCTACATGGATCAAACAACTTCAAGCAAATCACCTTTAATTATGTCCCAAGAGGTTTGGTAAAAATCAACAAAGAAACCATCAGGGCCAACAGAATCACCCTTATTCAAAGAAAACAAGACAGCCTTAAGTTCCTTTTCATCAGAAGGCTTACATAAAGCCTCATTCATTTGATTAGGGACACCAAACACATTTATATGATTAACAAGCATTTTCAAAATACTTAACAGCAGAGGCTTCAATAAGTTTTTGTTCAACAGAAAAAGAGCCATCCTCCTCAATTTCAAAAATTATATCCTTAACTCTTTTTCTTTGAGCCATGTTATAAAAAAGTTTGGTGTTCCTGCCCCCCTCCACATTCCACTTACTGCAAGCCTTTTGTTTGCAAAAATTTTCTTCCATGTCCAGCAAATTTTGAAAATAAACAGATTTCTCATTCAATAGCAGTTAGTTGGAGGTAGAGGGAGAAGTTTCATAATCACATTCCAATCTATGAAGATCAGACTCAACTTTTTTCAAATTAGCAAACAGATCACCAAAAATGGATTTGTTCCACCAACATAAGAATTGCTTACGTCTATAATGTTTCTCCCATAACTTTTTCAACCCAGAACATCTAGCAGGAATAGACCAGTTTAGAGAAACTGCAGATGGAAAATCTTTGTGACTTAACCACATATTTTGAAATCTGAAAGGTTTAGGACTACCAAACACCAAAGATTTAGCATTAGAAGAAGAGGCTTATGATCTGACTTTCTTCTAACACCATGGGACACAGTAAATTTAGAAAAAATATTTAACCAGCTTTGATTAAAAATATTCTATCAAGTATTTCTTTGACACCTCCTCTTTGCCAAGTAAAAGGAAGGCCAGCAAAGCCATCATCAATCAAATTGCAATCCTATACATAAGCAGAGAAATCAGCAATAGCATGAAGATTAGGAGGGTTACCTCCAGATTTCTCATGACTAGCTAGCACCACATTGAAATCCCCACCCACAGTCCAAGGCAACACATTCCATAAATCCAGTCTATCTCTTTTAGAACATTTAGCATACACAAAGGTGAAAAGACAAGGATCTTTAATCAGACTCACTAACTTGCAGTGTAAGACTGAGGATTATCAACCAATACTTCCACAGATGCAGACACATTAGCAAACACCCAAATCTTGTTAGAACAGTTACCAACCACATAATCCATACCAAACATCTTAGAATAAGAAAAGACATCAAGTTCCACCATAGGCTCTAGCAAGCAAATAACATCCAGATTCTCTTTTTTCCTAGTAAACCACACATTTTGTTGAGCCACATTGTTACCTACACCTCTAATAGTTTAAATTAACACATTCATTAAGACACAACAGGAGAAGACTGACTCTTTATTTTACACTTTATTTTTTTGTTTTTTGCTCCTAGTGCCAAGGGCAACTGGAGTGGAAGACACATATCTAGGGTTAATCAAATACCTTTCAGTTGAAGAAGAGTAAGTTTCAGTACTAGGAGAGGCCAGATAATTTGACACCATTTCATAATCAGACAAAGAATCACCATCTACCACAGGATTACAGAAAAACTACCTGAAGGAGAGTCCTTCATAGTAGGAGAGACCACAAAGTTATACACCGAATCTTTATCATGCAAGTTAACCAAATCTAACACAGTAACATTTTCAAACCCATTACTTGTAGAAATATCCTTCTCAATAAGAGAGGAACAGTTCCCTGGAGCCTCATAACCATCAGCTAAATCAAGCCCAAAATCTGGCAAAGAAACCAAACCACCTGTAGAATGTCTTCTGTTATCAATAAAAACTAGAGGTTCAAATTCTGGAACCTTATCCTCTACAGTTCTTATTACAGAAGGATCCTCAATAGGTAAAGCAATCTGGCTTGATATCTCCTTGCCAAAGGAATCAAGAATGTCATTATCCAACACCTCAGAGACTTTCAAAGGATTACCCTCAATATTATCACTGACAACCAAATCAACCAAATTCTTCATTGTTAAGCTCAGCAAAAGAGTTTTGCAGGGGTAAGTCCTCAGAGATAGTCTCAGCAGGCCAAGAAGGCTAGCCAGCCATAGTCTTCTTACCTTTAGAACCATTGTCATTAGACCAGGTAGACCACCTAAGGATAAGGGTAAGAATGATCCCAAGATTTATAACCTGCAAAAGCCTCATCTACCACATGTTTTGTAGAACTTGAGCCCTTGTTAGGGTTAATCAAGTATTTAGGCCTTAAATTAGGAAAGGTAGCAAAACACAAGTCAGAAGCATGACAAAGTTTAGAACAATGTTTGCAGTAAACAGGTAAAGTCTCAGCTTTAACAGGAATGTGTAAAGTTTCACCTTTAATACGAATCAGAATATTTTCAGGCAAAGGGACAGAGATATCATGTTCCACAAGAACCCTAGCTTTTTCCAAACGAGTAAAAGCAGCAGTAGCTGAATCTACCCGGAACACCCAACGGCTTAACCAGTTCAAACAAAGCCTCAGACAAAGCCTCAGGATGAAACTGAAAAATAGGCACATGTTTAAGAGCTAACCATATAGGTAACACAGGTAAATCTTTCGAAACATTAAAGACCGGAGACCATTTAAACAACCGCATAGAAAAGGCACCCACTAGCAAAAATTGTTTAACCCAAAGAGCATCAAAATCTTCCTTCTCAGAGAATCTAATAATAACATTTTTTAAGTTACAGAAGTTAACAAAGAAAGAGCCTTTCAGATTAAGCTTACGGAGAGCCTTCTTTACCTCTGTGATAGCCGGAACACCGAGTAAGAACTTACCAACCAAAGTTGTAGCAAAAGGAGCAGAAACACGATCCACTTCCAGATCTGAGAAATCCACTAAAGGACAACCATTTTCTAGCAGTGAGGATTTGGAACTGACCACCGAGCGCGAAACAAGAACCGAATCGGAGAAAGTAGTCGGAGATCTAACATCTCCAACCGAACCAGATCCAGCTGCAACTAGAGAAGCAGCCGACGGCCGAGACGAGGGGGCCAGCAGAGAAGCGGGAGAAGAAGACGGACGAAGAGGCGACGGAGCAATTATAGTAGGGGATGAGGGAAGGGAGGAGGAGATAGGAGATCGAAAAGAAGATGAATCCACCGGAGAGAAGAGAGAAAAACGGCAAGCTAGGGTTTGGAAATTAGGGAAGGGACGGGAGAAAACCTAGAGAGAAAGAAATTAGAAGGACATTTTTTTAACCCGATTTCGGTCAAAGGTTTTAACTGAAGGGGAATTGATGTCCTTAGACCATAATTATCTAATTATCCATGAACGGCTTATATCCAACCCAACCTTCCATTATTCTAATAAATAATTAATTTCTCTTTCATCCACCTATCCACTCTTACACCCACCCAACCTTTTAATATAAATCAAGTTTATCCATAACCCCCACCCACCCATTCATTTCATTTAATATAATTATTTTTTATTATTATCACGAAATATTTATAATACTCAAAATTTTATATAATATTATAATACTCAAAATAATTATAATA
>JAYMSP010006682.1:0-11233 GCA_036897095.1 Plantago elongata | reverse complement strand
GTTCGTGTTGTCCAGCTTGTGTTTTCTCAGCTTCTAAGTGTTGATATTTATAGATGAATTTGAGAGTCGTTCGAATAGTATCCGTTGGAGCTTCTCAAAATTCAATCCGTTGATATCTCGAAATTATTAATTAGAAGTCACTATCTCGTTTTTCAGAGAGGCTTGCTGGAATCGACTTTTTCAGTCGGTGTAATTAATACATTGTACTATTTCTTGTCCTGTAATCTTAACGGACACATGTGCTCATCAGAAAGCCATCATGCTCCTTGACTCAGAATGACATATCTTCAGAGAGGTGTAAGGTGCCAAAAGCACTATACGAAGGCTTTCTGAACATAGCATTTCATAGGAGACTAATCCCTTTGGTCTTCATTAAACTCGCACAATCTTCAGTCTTCAAATCTTCAGTTAAACTCCGTTGCTAGGATCCTTCTTCATGACCATCTTCGAAACTTAAAAATTAAATTCAGAGACCTAAACAATCTTATACAAGTTTAACTAGACTAACATACTAAGTGATTTCCTCTTTACAATGTTGAAGTGAACCGAGAGTACTAATCACCTTTCTGTACTAAAGATAAACTACATGGTGATTGATCAAAAACACTATAAGATATTCCTAACACTTTTCTTGTAATCTTTGTCTTGTTTCTCTGTTTATTGAATTCTATTCCTCGTCCTTTTTCCTTTAGAATGAATGTTGCAGCTCGGAAAGCCACCCAAAAAGCTCGATGGGCTCATTATCTCCGAGCCGCGTATAAGGCGAACACAAATCTCCTTAGCTTTGAGGAGTACATTGAATCAGCCAGTCACTTTGAGCCTCGAGAGGATTACTATAACCACTATGTGTTGTGTGGGTGTGGATATTGGCATCCACCTGTCTATTCCGGGAAGAGGACCGCTGATGATTCTGTCTATCTCAACCTAGAGGATGGTCCAGCACTTTGCCCTGGGATCATTCAAATGAGGGCGGATGAAAGGGCGCGAAAAAGAATTCGCCGGCAGCAGGAAGAAGCTTAAGCCCGCCTGGGTGAGGCCGAGTCCCATGGCTCTAATTGTGTACTTTAAGTATGTTAATCTTTTTGTACAATTTTCCCCTGATGAAATCAAAAATTATTTTGGCAATATCTTTATTTATTCTTTATTTGCCGATTTCTCACCGATTTTCTCCATAGGTTGTTGAGTCAGGGTTTTATCCCGACTATTTTTTGTTTGAGAACAATTGATTCAAAAGGTAGAATAATCACTAAGAATTTTCTCCTAATGTTGTTGGGTCGGGGGTTTATCCCGACTTATCAAAGTTTGAGAACAATTGATTAAAAAGGTAGAATAATCATTAAGGATTTTCTCCTAATGTCGTTAGGTCGTGGGTTTACCCCAACTTATCAATGTTTGAGAACAATTGATTAAAAAGGTAGAATAATCACTAAGGATTTTCTCCTAATGTCGTTGGGTCGGGGGTTAATCCCGACTAATCAATGTTTGAGAATAATTGATTAATAAGGTAGAATAATCACTAAGAATTTTCTCCTAATATCGTTGTGTCGGGGGTTTATCCAGACTTATCAATGTTTGAGAACAATTGATTAAAAAGGTAGAATAATCACTAAGAATTTTCTCTTAATTTCATTGGGTCGGGGGTTTATCCCGACTTATCAATGTTTGAGAACGATTGATTTAAAAAGGTAGAATAATCGTCAATGATTTTCTCCTAATGTCGTTGGGTCGGGTTAGTTTGAGAACGATTGATTTAAAAAGGTAAAATAATCGCCAAGGATTTTCTCCTGATGTCGTTGGGTCGGGGGTTTATCCCGACTTATCAATGTTTGAGAACGATTGATTTAAAAGGGTAGAATAATCGCCAAGGATTTTCTCCTGATGTCGTTGGGTCGGGGGTTTATCCCGACTTATAAATGTTTGAGAACGATTGATTTAAAAAGGTAGAATAATCGCCAAGGATTTTCTCCTAATGTCGTTGGGTCGGGGGTTTATCCCGACTTATCAATGTCTAAGAATAATTGATTTAAAATGGTAGAATAATCGTCAAGAATTTTCTCCTTATGTCGTTGGGTCAGTGTTTATCCCAACTCATCAATGTTTGAGAACGATTGATTTATACGTTTGAGCAATCATGACCGTATTTATTCGTATTCATATTTCTTGAATTTCAGGCGGTAAATACGCTGAGTCACATGCATGGTTAAACGGAACAATTATTTAGGAATAATTATTGTGTTTCTTCAAATTCTGATCGTTGGATGCTCTACACGTGGTTAGATCTTGGACATTTTTATCTCCTATAAATATGGATAGTATAAAATATCATTTTCACTATCCTTTCTTCTCTTGATTCCGAAATTCGTTTCCTTCTTTTGCTAACCGAGCCTTCATAAAGTACCAAGGTCGGTGATGTGTCCTTCCTCACCACACTTAGGGGGATTTTCCTCCTTTTTAATGTGGTGAGGAGGTCACATCTCTGATATTTGTACTTTGCTCAACAATCGATCGCCTTCAAACCCGGCTCGGTGTTTCCAACTCTATGTATTTGCACCCACTATCTTTGATTCTATCCTTTTACTTAGGTAGTTAGATGGTGGTGTTTATAGATTAAGTCGTTGATTTCAATTGTTTGTTGAGATGTTCGTCGATAAAAGTATACTCAGGGCATAATCAGCTTTGCCGGACCCTCGCAAATTTTCTGTCGGAGTCTCCGACTTCGTGTGTTTGCTCCAACCATCTTTGGTCCTAGCCTCTCAAATTGTGGTGGTAACTTAGATAGTTGGGTGAATGCACTAGGTTGCTGACACCGAATTGTAGTATAAATCTCCAGTGATTCCTTTTTCTTTCTATTATTGATGCTCAACTTAGTTTTTGCTTTCTCGGTGCAGGTACCCAAGAAGCTTTTAAAGGAAAGAGTTCAAGGCCCGGCATTGACAGCATGGCTTAATTGGTTTTGTATCGTTAATATGTAGTGGTCTTGCTTTTTGTTCCAGAATCTTCTGGTAGAGATGAAACAACACTTGTACGAAAAACGTCGTGTTTTTATTTGCAAAAAATTATAATAATACATATGCATTGGTAATAAAAAAATGTACATTTTTATTCCTCAAGCGTAATACTTCTGCAAATTCCTTGAATTCCAAGTTCGTTGGACCTCAAAGCCATTTAGTCCTTAAAGCTCGTAACTGCCATTGGCAATGGCTCGGATGATCTTGTAAGGACCATCCCAGCTTGGGTCGAACTTCTTGGGTTTTTTGACACCATCTATCCTCTTTAGGACTAGATCTTCGAACTGGAAACTCTTGGTCTGCACGTGTTTATTGTAAGCCCTAGCCATCACCGACTGATAGTTTAAGGTTCTTGCTAGAGCATCATTTCTGAAAGTCTCCAACATGTCAAGATCATAGATTCGACTGTGATTATTATCCGAGGGGAGTATCCCTGGATCCATAGGGTCTCCATTGCAACTTCTACTGGGATTACGGCCTTCCAGCCGTATACCAGGCTGAATGGGGTTTCTAGAGTTGAGGTACGGGCAGTTGTAATACATCCCCAAAGGACTCCGTATAATTCCTCTACCCATGACTTTCGGGACTTCAACCTTTTCTGTAAGTTAGAAACGATGGTTTTATTAGTAGCTTCAGTTTGTCCATTGGCTTGAGGATAGTACACCGAGCATAACCTTTGTTCAATGTTCAGTTCTTTGAACCAAGCCTTTAAGCGGTATCCCGAGAATTGGCCCCCATTATCTGTTACCAGGACCCTGGGTATCCTGAACCTGCATATGATGTTTCTCCAGATGAAATTGATAACATCTTGTTCTTCCACTTTGTTTGTCGATTCTGCCTCAACCCATTTGAAAAAGTATTCAACACCCACAATGATATGTGATTTTTTCTCCACTCCCACGGGTAATTTTCCGACGATATCCAAACCCCATTGATCGAATGGACAAGTGATCTTAGATGGTATCATGGGTCGATTTGGTTGGTGTGGGATGTTTGCATATTTTTGACATTTGTCACATCTGCAAGAGAACTCGGCAAAATCTTTCGTCATTGAAGGCCAAAAGTATCCTTGTCTTGCCACCTTTTAAGCCAACGATCGTCCCCCGGAGTGATTCCCACAACAACCTCTGTGTACCTCGGCCAGTACAGTTTTTGCTTCACTTAATCGATGTAGCGTAACAGGGTCCCGTTGAACGATCGTTTGTAGAGGTCAAAGCCAATCATAGTGTAGCGTGTAGCCCGGTATTGTAATTTCCTTACCTCGGTTTTATCAATCGGGATGATACTCCGAGTTAGATAATCCAATAGGCTCTATCTCCAATCTTCTCCTTGGTCTAGCACCAGTATGGCAGGCTTGATGGCTTCCTTAGAGATACAAGGTAATCTCGAAGTCATCAGTACCACCATTCTTGTGTCAATGGTTCCTGATGCCGAGGCCTATTTTGATAATGTATCAGCTCGCTCATTCTGGTTGCGCAGAATTCTGTTCAAAGTGAATCCCGAGAAGGACTTAACCGACTCTCGTAGTATCTCCAGGTATTTGATCATTGCGTTCCCCTTGGTTTGGAATTCTCCAGAGAATTGTGCTTCTACTAACTGAGAGACGGTATATGCATGAATTTTCTTAGCCAGTACTGACTTGGATGATTTTAACCCGATTAGCAATGCTTCATACTCCGCCTCATTATTTGCAACACTGAAATCAAGTTTTACAGCATATTCAAGCTCCGCTCCCTTAGGACGAAGAAGCAATAATCCGACTCCGCCGGTGCCATGGCTAGAGGATCCATCTACATATAATTGTCAATCATCATCTCCGACATGCACAGTCCCCGGAGGAGAAACTCCTACCGGTAGTGGTGTAGCTCGGTGATTTCCAGAGGCTCGATTACGTATACCTCTGAGGCAGTTCTTTCTTTCGGGTCGAAAAGTGTTTGCTCCGATACAGAGCTTTCTTGTTGGGTTTCATATGTATTTATCGGAGGGTAAGAAGCCAAGAAGTCGGCCAGGACTTGCGCCTTCGTGGCTGTCGGTGCTTGGTACTCAATATTCAGTTCTCCCAATTGAATTGACCATTTAGCCAGCCGGCCAGATTTTTCTAGCTTACCCTAGATTTGTTTTACTGGCTAATTCATGAGGATGATTATTTCATATGAAATGAAATAAGGTCGGAGACATATCGCAGCATTAACCACACAGAGAGCATATTTTTCTATTTCAGAGTAATTCTTCACGGTCGAGGTAAGAGCCTTACTCAGATAGTAAACCGACATATGTAAGTCCTTGAGTATCCTGACCATGACCGAGCTAACAGCCTCGGGGCAGACCGCAAGGTAAAGGTACAAGGGTTCGCCATGTTCTGGTATGGCTAACAATGGTGGATTGACCAGATACTCCTTCAGCTGTTCAAAGGCTTCTACACAGGCGTCAGTCCATTTGAAGAAAGCCAGGCTCTTCTCGGCTGATCGGGATATGAATCTTCCCAGGGAAATAACCTTTCTGACCAACTTTTATACTTCATTCAAGTTTCGAGGTTGTGGTAGATCCATTATAACTTTAATCTTGTCAGGATTTGCTTCTATTCCACGCTCTGTTACCATGTACCCCAGAAATTTTCCACCTTTGACCCTGAAAGTACATTTCTCCGGATTAAGGTTCATTCCATATTGTCGGAGTTTGGAGAAACAATCGGACAAACGGGCCACGTGAATAATTTCTTCCTTGCTTTTCACCAACATGTCATCCACATATACTTCCATGGTTTTTCCAATCTCTTCATTGAACATGTGGTTAAACAGTCGTTGGTATGTCGCTCCTGCGTACCGTAATCCGAACGGCATGACCTTGAAACTATACACTCCTCCGGCCGTGATAAAGGCGGTCTTGATTACGTCTTGCTTCACCATTTTGATATGGTAGAACCCCTGGAAGGAATCCATAAAGTTGAGCAGAGCACATCCGGCCGTTGAATCAACTAGGGTGTCAATCCGAGGTAGAGGATAAGGATCCCTTAGACATAATTGGTTGAGGGTGGTAAAGTCATTGCACATCCTCCATTTGCCTGGTGACTTTTGGACTAGCACCACATTGCAGAGCCACTCCGAGTAATGAACTTCTCGGATGTGACCAGCCTTAAGTAGGCACTCCACCTCTCCTGCAATGAACTTATCCTGTTCCAGTCCATGATCCCTTTCTTCTGTCGGATCGGCCTTATGCTTGGATCCACATGGAGGTGATGAACCATTATCGCGGGATCTATTCTAGTTAGATCCTCGGTACCCCATGCAAAAACATCCAAGTTGTCTTTCAGGAACTTGATCAATTTAAGCTCGAATTCTTCCGTCATTCCCGTGCCTATTCGAGTGATCTTGCTTGCATCCCCGACAACCAGTTGTACTTCCTTGGTCTCACAATCCAGTTCTATCCGATTTTCGCCTAAGAACCTTTTCTTCGGGGTCAATCCAGCTGAGGGTCGAGAACTACCTTGTATTCTTGTATGCTGGCCACAATGGTAGTGATGGGTAAACACATATTCTTCATTCCTCGGGTAGGTGATACATCTTGATTGGAGTACGCATTGTGGTGAGGTCAGGACATTCTTTTGGCTGAAAGGGTATAGCATTCTCATGCGTCTCTTCTGTTTCCTTCAATCACACCTATCCCTGTTGGAGTCGGGAATTTCATCTTTAGATGGAAGGTTGATGGTATGGCTCTAAAGGCATTGATTCTCGGTCTTCCGAAGATGACGGTGTATTCAAAAATGGCATCGACCACCATGAACAATACTTGTTAGGTGACTCGGTAGGGATGTTGGGCCATTGAGACAGTCAAGTAGAGGCTTCCTAGGGGTCGTACCTCGGCTCCTCCGAATCCTTGCAAGTTGGTGGTGATGTTTCACAGTCCTACATGCTTGAGTTTCATCTTATCTAGAGTTTCTATAAAGATGATGTTGGCAGAACTTTCGGTATCAATCAATATCTTGGCCACGGAGTAATTAGAAATATCCATTGATTCCACCAGTGGTACGTTTGGATTGTTTACCACTCCTTGACCGACGCAGGGCGGTGGGGCTTTCAATTCTTTAAAGGAAATGTTGTTAAATCCTTTCTCGGTCTGATTGATGAGGTTTTCATCCGACCGTTTGAGATTTCGAGCCATCACTTCCCGAGCTTTTCTACTATCTCCTCCAACCGGGCCTCTAGTGATGGCGCAAATCGTTCCCTTACTTTGAGCATTCTCATAATCTTCATGCCCGGGATCGTCTCGATCATTTTTGCCACGGGAATTCTTCTCATGTCGGTCATAACGTGCTCTCTCACGGGATTGATGCTTAGGTTGTTCCTTATTGCGGGAATGATCGTAATCACGCCGCAGGATATAATCCTTTAGGTGCCCCATCTCAATCAACCTTTCAATCTCATTCTTTAAATCCACGCAATCTTCAGTATGGTGCCCAGGTTGTTTGTGAAATCGACAGTATTTATTTAAATTCTTCAACTGTCGGCTCTCTTTAAACTTCTTACGCCTCTGGATACCATAATTCTTGTTCTCGATAGCCGCCAACACTTCAGTCCTCGGAACATTCAAAATAGAATAATTTGCATATCTTTTTGGACTCCGACGCCGGGATTCTAGGCCTCGAAAAGTTTCATTGTTCCTTTTCTCCATCTTCTACGGGGGTTGACTCTTGGTATCATTCAGATCATTCCTTTCCCGTTTTTCCTCAATGAGGGATGGATAGTGCTTGCGGTATTCTTCCCCAGTTATGAATCCTTCCATTGCATCATCCAGCATCCTGTCAGTTCTGTCTCTTCCTTCCGAGATAAGGGATCTCAAGGCTTCATGCTTCATGTTGGAATACAAATACTCCAATTTTTCTTTCAGGGTATGACTCTCAAAAAGCACGACAGCCTCGTTGAATCTAGTCATGAAGGGTCTCAAGGACTCATTGTTTCTTTGAATGACATTCGCCAAGTAGGTGATGGGCATTTTCCTGGTTCGATAGTTTTCTCAAAATTTCTCACAAAGCTAGTTATCAGTTGGTCGTAGGAACTAATAGATCCAAGTCGTAGTCCTAACCACCAAGCCATAGCCTTTCCATGAAATGTTCCAGGAAATGTTTGCGCGTAGGTATGCTTGCTGAAACCATGTCCTGACATTGCGCTCTCATATTGAACTTGATGTCTCACATGACATGTCGTTTCATCATATCTTCCGAGATTGGTAGGATTAACCCTATTGTCAGGAAGCAACTTCTTGCAGATATAGGAAGTCAAAGGACTGGGATTTACATTAGTGGTGTCTCCAAAATTCACAATCTCACTTGCCCTTATCAGCTTTTGCAAGTTCTCCTGTTTAATGGCAAGGGCTCTTTGTTGGATAGAAATTTCTTCCCTTGTCAGGGGTCGAGGTGGACGTTCAACTTCCTGACAATAATCTTCATCAGTAATGTCACGGGGAATCCGAGTTGTAGTTCGACTGGGTTCCTGCACATGATTTCCGGGATTATACCGACTTCTTGTCATTTGAGGTTCCTCCGAACCTTCACGCCACTCGAAATGGGCCATACGGCTCTTTTCATTCAATAAGTCCCTCAGGTCAGGAAGTGGTTTTTGTGTACCTCTCGGGTTCTTCTTCTTCGTTCGACATCTCTCGATTCTTTGTTCGTCAGAATCGGTGTGAGACTCGGATTGTGCCTCATCTTGATTGGTGAGTGTTTTTCTGAGCTTGTTTTCAATGTGGTGTTCAAACTGCTTAATTGCTCCAGTGAAGCCCGTTGGCCAACAATCATTGTGGTATTCATGCTCCTCGGGGACTTCTTGACTTTTTCCTTTGTCCCGTGCCGTGAGTTTCAGACGTTGACTTGTTTCTAGAGCATCTTTGTTAGGTTCGGCAAGATGTTCCTCGGAGGATGATGGCATTGATGGGTGGCCATCATTTCTGGCCGGATTTTCCGTTGAGGTGGTTTTTGTTGCTCGGTTCTTTGTTTCTGCTTGATTTTGATCCTCGGGTGCCGGGCGGCACAAGAGCTGGGTACCCGTTTGGAAGCTCGGGGTGGCATGCTTTTCTGTACCGTTCCCACAGACGGCGCCAAGTGAGGTTTAGACCTCTTTAAGACCGGTTTGCCTTGGGCCTAAGTTCGTACCTACAAAGCTAGGAAAGTGAGGTTTAGACCTCTTTAAGACCGGTTTGCCTTGGACAAACCGGGTAGTGAATCAACTCAAGCTTTGGATCGCAAAGAGAGTAAATATAGTAAAATATGGTAGGCTCCAAGTGAAATAAATTGGACTATATATAGAGTTGATTCGGGAACCGAATCCCTCAAATCATGGACTAATGCTCGTACCAACACGTGGTCTGGATAATAGGGGTAGTCGTTCATCGTGCACCCATGCTCGGACCTGTTGTAGACCATAGGTCGTAGAATACCTGTAGGTCGGACTTCTTGACTTTTACCATAATCCGTACTGTGGTTTCTAGGTCGGACCCCTGAGCTAGAGGATACAAATTGGATTTTTTGACTTCTACCACAACTGTACTGTGGTCTCTAAGTCGGACCACCGAGCTAGAGAATACGAATTGGGTTTCTTCTTAAGCATGTAATTCCGGTTAGAGCAGTACTTCTCGTTTTCTGCGTAATTCATCTCTTCTGTTGGTAGTTCATCCATGTAATGATGGTAATTCATCTACATGATCTTAGTACGATTCGCCTGCCTCTAATTTGATTTATGCTAGTTATTTCAAATTACGAGGCAGAGAAGGAAACAGGGCTGCCCTGATGTACTGTGAGTGACTTTTGGCACATTTGATTAATACATGGTGGTATTTTGACTCTAAAAAAAAGCTATACGAAATTATGAAGTCTACTTGTTGCATCACAGTAAACTCTGAGGATTAATGCTTGACATTTGTGTGATACGGTAAATGCTTGGGAAGAAGATTATAATTAATACAGCAAGAATTTTGCCCAACCAGGTAAAGAAAAATGTTTCTTATTCATCTCTATTCATAATCTACAGGGCAAAACCCTCATTCAGTATTTCGGTCCTGATGTTTCCCCATTCCGGAATATGATCAAGGTCCGAGTAATCCAGAACCCAACCAGACTAGAGCATTACCGTAGAATGACCTAAAGCAAAAACGAAATCAATCTCTACAAATCAATTCAAATATCTTATGTTACCATGTAAAATGATGATCTAACAGATAAACTCTACAGAAACTAAAATGACACCTACGAAGACCAACACCAATAACCCATTCACCTAAAATGCTGGCCAAGTCACGAGATTGACCATCAGAACTGAGCAAAGATCACCATGTGTATTGATCATCATCCTCATCAGGAGGACTTGCATCATAATATCCGGGAGGACTTGAATCATCATATTCAGGATAACTTGAATCGACATATTCTGGAGGACTTGAATAATCATATTCCCAAGGGCTTGGATCAACTCTTTTAGGGGGGCTCGAATCAACTTTTTTAGGGGGACTTGAATCGTCAGTAGGATCTAAAGTCTTCAATATCTTTTTATACTTGGTAGGGCTGTCATACATGGTTGGAGTATTCATTATCGCATGCTCCAGCCATAACGGGTCATAGTATTCCTCCTTCTGTTTCATACTATCCAAGAAATTCTTCCACTTCTTTATCAGACGCCTTAGACGGATACTCTGTTGTCCTCTAAAAAGAAACTTGAGGATGTCTTTTGCTAGTACCGTGATCGTCTCGCCATTAAGAATGTAAGCATACTGAAATGAAGGCAGGCTTTATGTTATCGAGAAAATTTTCAGTCACATGAAAATAATAAGTTTCCTGACATGAAATTAGCATAATAAAGCGTTCAAGAGTGGGTCCCTAAGTTTGAAAAATGACGTATGATTTGAGAGGTAAACATGCAATTATTGAAATATTTCTCATCTAAGATTTATGTTCATCTTTACAAATGCCAACTCTTGAAACACATGTTGTAATATGCTAGGCCAAGCCACAAACAGGGGATGGGGTTCCAAATTAAAAGTGTTGCAATAGTATGAAACTTAAATTCATGCAAGTAGGCAAGCAAAGAACCGCATGTTAAAAATGTAACTAACAGTGAGAATGCAAAACTTGAAATATACTGCGTAAAAGTTGTTCAAAGATGCGGTGTAATTTTTCATTGCACCTGAACACGACTTCAATATGGGTAACTAACTGTGTGGGTGGGTCTCAAAGGTGAAGG
>JAYMSP010006681.1:0-11236 GCA_036897095.1 Plantago elongata | reverse complement strand
CCCCAGGCGCCGTGACACGGCGCGCGGGCGCCACGCCGCGCCAAACGGCGCGGTGTTAACACGCGCCAACGGCGCCCCGTTGGGTGTAGTCTAAGCTCACTAATATAATCATTTCATTTTACAAATTACCAACTTCACATTTATTTATATTCTCATCCAATACTCTTTTCGCCATTTCTCTAAACGGAATCAACACCATAAGATATAATTCATAATTGTAAGTTACAACTTATAGTATCTTGCTAGCAATTTGTTGACTTAATTTCAGTATTTCATTCATTTCTAGAGCTTTTTTGTCACCTGGATGAATTTACTACTATTCCATGATAAATAGAATAAAAAATAGCCCAGTTGCAAAAAGACAATAGAATATACATACAGAAACATAAAACTCTAATGAATTCCACGACTTCAACTCATTAATTAGATCACTGTGATGTAATTTTCAATATCTTGAAAGGCTAAAAGGATGCGGTCTAATTTTCAATATCTTGAGATTGTTTTATTTTTAAATCCTGACTTGGTTTACTTGGCTTTTGGTTACTTATGCGTTTGGTTGGGTTTAGTAGCAATAGTAGCATCTTAAATTGTTTGTCACTTTAGTACTTTGAAAATATAGGGTGGAGGGGATTAATAAAAATGGGCGGGGTGAACTTTCTCGTGACAACATCTTAAATTGCTTGCCACTGGCATGTTTGAGCTAGGGTGGAGGGGGTGTTGCTATTAGTGGAAAAGTAGCTGGTGTTCATGACTAATACTTAAATTTCTTGTCACTTGCCACAGGGAAGATAGGGTGGAGGGGTGTTGCGAGCATAGCTACTGAATCTCTTAATTCTGGTTGAGAGGAGTGTATTGCATACTCTGAGGAGTCACAATTTCAACTCAAGTAACTAGACCAGAGTAATCTAGTTTTCAATACCTTGAGGGACTCGAGGGATTAAACCATTAGGATTTAATTTTAAATTTCTCGAGGTTAATTTTCTCTTCGGTTTCTTACCCTTGTATCTTTGATCTCTCAGTATCTTATATGCTCTGAGTCCGTAATTACAACCCAAGTAACTAGATCACGGTGATCTAGTTTTCTATATCTGGGGTACTCGAGGGTTAAACCATTGAGATTTAATCTTAAATACCTTGAGTTTGTTTATTTGTTTTGCTGTGGAGTACCTCTACATAGTCATGGGATATACTTTTTCTGGGAGGTGAAGATAAAGCTACTTGCTCGAAAGCCATGCAGCTTTTTGGTGTGGAGGATTAGTTTTTGGTTTCTTTGATGGTCTATATTTTGTATTTTTGGGAACATTTTAGAAGTTGTGTCGAGATATAATTTTGGTGTGGATGTTATGATTCAGATATTTTTTTTTTTTATGTAATGTTACTGTGTGAGTACATCTTGTAATTGTGTTTATATTAATAAAATTTAGCCGATTAAAAATAAAAAACAGAAAAGCTTAAAGAACTGGCCTCTTTCTTTATTTTCTTCCAGATAGAATGAATGAATCAGATAATCTTTAACGCAATATCGCATGGAATTGGTGTGCTTTTGACTGACTGGCTCACATCTTACGTATGACACTACTAACTAGTACTAGTAGTGTAGAACCATATTATCTCCTCTTTCTAATTTCCATCCCCATTTCTATAATATTGAAGTACTACTAAATCAACACCTTTCTGTTAGTGGACCGTCTCTGCCATGCATAACTGACTAACAGAATTAAGAAAAGAATCTCTTCTTGATTTTCCTTTCTATACTTCTCGACAACCCCATTAATTAGAATCTGGTTTTAATTTCCTTTTCTTTAAGAACAGAGAAAGATACAAATCTTGTTTGTTTTTATGATAATTAAGAACATTCGTTCAAGAATGAAGCTGTATCAGTGCAATCTGTTGGTGTTGTTACTGTTTGGTTTGATGATCAACGTGGTGAAAGTAGTTGATGGTGGTGTGGGAGTGAACTGGGGGACATTGGCAACACATCAGTTGCCTGCAAAGAATGTGGTTCAGATGCTGAAAGATAATGGCTTCAAAAAGGTGAAGCTGTTCGAGGCGAACGATGAGATTTTGGAAGCGTTAATAGGGACTGATATTGAAGTCATGCTCGCAATACCGAATAATATGCTGGAAATGATGAGCCTCGACCCCGGTGCAGCAGTTTCTTGGGTAGAGGCCAATGTCACGACTTATGCCTACTCGCGAGGAGTTAATATCAGGTTTGTCTGTTGTTCATGTTAGGTTATTTGAGACATTTTTCTTCATGTAAGTGAGAAAAAGATGGCTACCGAAAAGGATGTGAAATTCCTTTTTCATGATCATGACCTTCTGTTGTTACATTTCTTGAAAAGAATCTTCCTTTTCCGATTTTGCATATAATTCTTATAGGTTGTTGCTTTTTCTTGAATCTTTATGCATCTTTACACTACCATTCTTTTGGAGTTTAATGTATTTTCAAATATTTTCAGGTATGTTGCTGTGGGGAATGAGCCTTTTCTGAGTGCATACAATGGCTCTTATCTGCAGCTCACTCTTCCAGCTTTGAAAAATGTACAAGAAGCAATCAACAGTGCTGGACTTGGGTCACAAGTAAAGGCAACAGTTCCCTTTAACGCCGACATATACTTCTCCCCTGACTCGAATCCTGTTCCCTCGGCGGGCGACTTTAGGCCTGAGTTACGGGACCTCACCATCGAAATAATCCAATATCTCCACTCCAATGATGCACCTTTTGTTGTTAACATATATCCGTTCTTAAGTCTGTATGGCAACGTCTACTTCCCACTGGATTTTGCATTTTTTGATGGATCTAACAAGCCGGTCAAGGATAAGGACTATGTCTACACGAATGTGTTCGATGCGAATTTCGACACTCTAGTTTGGTCTCTAGCCAAAGCAGGGTACCCTGATGTAAAGATTGTCATTGGAGAAGTGGGGTGGCCTACTGATGGAGATAAGCATGCGAATAACCAAAATGCAATGAAATTCAACCAAGGGCTCATTCATCATGCCTTGAGAGGACAAGGAACACCAGCTCGGAAAGGGCAGATTGAAGTTTATCTCTTCAGCCTCTTAGATGAAAATGAGAAAAGTATTGATCCCGGAAGTTTTGAGAGGCATTGGGGGTTGTTTGAGTATGATGGGAAGGCAAAGTACCAGTTGGACTTGTCAGGTGGCCTACAAATCAAGGGCCTAGTTTCAGTTCAAGGAGTGAGGTACATGGTAAGGAAGTGGTGTGTGTTAAACCCTCACGTGAAGGATTTGGATCACGAATTGGCTGGAAATATCGATTTTGCCTGTAGCTTGTCTGATTGCACAGCTTTGGGTTATGGATCTTCGTGCAATCATCTGACTGCACAGGAGAACGCTTCATATGCATTCAACATGTATTACCAGATGAAAAACCAGAATGATTGGGACTGCGATTTTGCAGGCTTAGCAATGATCACGAATGAGGATCCTTCTAAAGATGAGTGTCAATTTCCGGTTATGATTGCCTTTGGCAATCCAGTGTTGCTGCTTCATAAAAACCTAGTCAACATATTGCTTGCTGTTCTTGAGGGATGTGTAGTGTTTTTGCTACTTGTTTCATAGTAAATTCATCAGCTGTTAAGCCCAAGGGCAGTTTCATTTCGTGTATATTTCTCCTGTTTCGTGCAGATAACCGTTTAGCATGCCTTTCTCCTTGCAGATTATGACAGAGCAAATGAACTTTGTCACCGTCATGTCATTCGAAATAAAATATTTCGTGTAGGTAGATGTTTAGCATGCCTTGCCTTTCTTCTGACACATATAATCGGATCATGGCTTTGGAATATTTCATGCCCGAACCTACTAATTATGCGTTTCTCATGTGCCTAGTGCATGATAGTTCTGCTCAGTGATCATGTGGTCCGTGAGGACATAAGCCTTTCACAGGGATGGACCGTAGAATAAAACACACAAATGGTCCTCACAACAAAACCAGAAACAAGTAAACAATCATGCAATTCTGGCAATTGATTACCATTTTCAAACAATTATTGTGTATTCTTGCTTTCATAGTCACAAACCACAAGCATCAAATAGCTAGCTACTCCCTCCGTCCCGAAGAACTTCATAAATTTATCATTTTTATCCGTCCCACAGAACTTCATACATTGCAACAAAGATGTAAACTGCAAATGGTTCAGAACATGCATGGAAAAATTCAAGTATCACATAATCCAGGCAGTTGATTCTGCCTAGTTCAACCCATTTTCACATGAGTACAAAGGCAGAGGCTCCCTGTCTTCAAAAATCCATAGGTTAATGATTTATGCTGAAGAAAATCAAGTGTCTTGATTGTATGACAAGTGTAAATATAGCAATTCCTTTCCTTCAGGTCATGTTCAGCATATAACATGAGATGTTCTGGAACTTGAGAAATAATTGGATCGGACTATCGTGATTATAAAGAAATAATGTGACTTAGACATTTGCACGCCTGGATCACAATTGCCACAGGTATCAAATGGTTTCCGGATTGAGTGAAACTATGCATACTGTTCACCAAAGACACTTGTTGTGGTGATATATGATTTATTTCACTTCACGCTTCTCTATCTGGTACTAATTGCAATGTAGAATCTCCAATAATACAAAACCAATGGCTATTTTTTCATGTCAACTTAGGATGTGGATTCTTGAGAGTATTATTGAGAATAGAATCTGCACACCACTTTTCAGAATTGTCACAGTCACAGAGCAGCCCCTCCTGTCTAAAGGTTTTCTTCATGCAGATTATGCATATGTATTTGTCTGATTCAGATTCCCCATATCAAAGTTAATTTGTGTCAACATGGCAAAGTGTTTCAACATGCCATGTCAGCGTGATTGGGCCCGATATCACAGTCAAACTGATACAACCTACAGCTGAACAGATGCAACTCTTAGTTGTGTTTCTTTACTTATAGTTACTGGTAGACAATGAAGTGCAGTTCAGTTGGTAAGACGCTTCAACTCCAACCAATTGGTCGGGGTTCGAGTCACGTTTGCCGTTTCAAAAAAGAAAAACTTATAGTTACTGGTACTTAATCTATAAAACTATGGCGTAAAATAAGACATCTGGCTTTGAAAATATCTGATTCTTATCTTGTTCATTATTTAATGTATGTAGAAACTACAGATGCAATGAATTTGAGAATCTAACATATCTTTCAGATGATGATCAGTTTATATTCCAATATGCAAAAACTAGAAGCCGAATGCTGTAGTCAATTATTTCGGAGTAAGGCAGGAAAGATGTTTCAGAATATACCTTATATGTAATTATGAAGCAAAAAAGAACCTTTTTCTGCATAGCAGAACTTATCTCCGAATTGAGTTGTGCTGCAGGAAAACATATGTAGAACTGGAGTCTGGTTACCTTAATTTAGTGCAGTTCATCATGTTGATTTTTTACTCGATCAGCTCTGAACATAAACCTCGTGCTAAAAATTGAAAGCAATAGTGTTAGTTGATTTTGATCATATCATAAAGACGCTGATGGATACACCTCACATAAGCTTCATTATTGAAAAAACATGCATTGTTAGTGTGAATTATTGGGAAAAAGAAAAGGGGTGTAAAAAATAAAAATTGTCAAAGGATGTGCTCATCTGCACTACAAGGATTTGATTCTTCTTTCAACTGTTACACCGGAACCATATGAACCTGTTCTGAGAGCTTAGTCATCAGTCATCACTGGCAAAGGTATCGATTCCTGCTGATGTGGAAGTCCAAGTATGCAACATGGCCATGCATCATTATACCATAATTTATTCCTTTTAGGAGAGAATATGGAGGGGAAATATCCTCATCTTCACAAGACAAATAACATCTTCCCCTCATAAGCCCTTACTAAATGAGAAATGGGGATCGACGCAGCATAATAATTTGAGAACTTTTTTCAATAATAATGCAGAGGGAATAATGAAAAAGGGGACATTCTTTCTCATTTTTTGTTTATTCAAAACTAGTTTCTTCTACTATACATGAACTTACCAATTCATCCTTCTCTACGCTCTACGATTTATAGACAAAAGCAAAGAAGAACTTGTAAAGGTATATCTAAAAAAATTCTGAAGCTTGCTTTTACACCAAAACCAACTGAAGCTCTCTCATAAAGAGAAAAAGGAAGTTTAAGACCCCACTAAGGAGAGTTTATTTAGTTTATATAAATAGCCTTATCAGCCAGTTCCAAAATCACCAAATCCAACTTCAAGCAGCAGCATAACACTTCAACGTGCCAGTACATTCTTGTAAAAAACCTGTGTCGTGCTTTGTTTACAGGTGAGGCATTGTTCATTGCCTTCTAACTTGTATTTATATTCATGCTACTTACATATATCTGATATACTATTGCTCCCTGTACCTGTTAGACTTTTAGTTAAAATATTCCAACATTGTAAAGACCACTTCCAGTTTGGAACTTGACATCCTATGTTCTCACATTGTCAGTAAAAAATAGGAAAATGCAGAAATCTTTTCTTCATGTCAGAAAATTTTCATGAAGTATCATGGAATTTTAGAGAGGATATATCATTCCTTTTCTTTCTTCCTCTTGCATTTTCTACCATGTTGGCCTTTTTATATGTGTGCTAATTTACCGTGTAATTTATCAGAAGAACCAAACAGAAACAATGAGCAGTGGAGATTGGATGTGTCAGGCATGTCAGCACATCAACTTCAAGAAGCGAGACCCGTGCCAAAAGTGTAACTGCCCAAAGTATGCTACCATGGAAGAAATCTCCTCGTACGCCATGCAAAAAACTGAAATGCTGGCAGGGGACTGGTACTGTGGCTCAATGAATTGTGGTGCACACAACTATGCTAGCCGGACAAGCTGCTACAGATGTGGTGCATTGAAGGATTACTCTGGTTATGGTGCTGGTATGATTGTCAATGCTGGCTACACTTATGAATCCATCCCTGGCTGGAAAAGTGGCGACTGGATCTGTAATAGGTTTGTCATTGTTTAACACACAGTTTCCTAATAAAGAATCATGTTAAACAGAACCTTCTCATTCTAGATTATTTACCTCTAACATGGATATAATATAATGCATGACAGATATGGATGTGGGATACATAATTATGCTAGCAGGACTGAGTGCTATAAATGCAGGACGCCACGAGATTTCGGTAAGATATCTGATTCAACTAACAAACAGTTCTGCTTTCTGGTCTTTTGCTCAAAGTCCTTGAAGTACTAATAATCTTCCATTTTTCTATCTTAGGAGGAGCTATGTAAGCAAGCATTGGATTGAGTCAGAAGATACTGGCTTTCCACAACATAGTCTTCTCAAAGCTTTACTTATATTTTATGTTGGTTAAATCGATTAATCGATGACTGATCTTGACCAGGCCCGTTCAAATAGTTAATTGTGTGAATTTTTTTTCTACTTACAAATGTATGGTGCAAAATGTTCCTTGCAGGCCATTAATGAAATTAATTAAAATTTCTTTTTCTTTCAACAATCAATTAATGTACTATTTCTGTTAGCTCGGATGCTTGATGTATGTAATGCATTAAATAAGGTAAATCAGTTATACGAATGTAGTTCAGATTGAAAGACTTGTTTCTAAAAGGTTAAGTCTTTTTAAGGGAACGAAGTAGTTTTGGAAGTGTTACCAGGAGTGATGCTCAATTCATGCCTGCAATACTAAATGATATGTTGGAAACCTAAGAACCTGTACACCGTTGCAACTGGGATTATGTGGTCCATAAGGACATAAATAGTTGGGCCAGGAGGGACCTCAAATGAGCACATACTGCAAAATGCAGATGGTCCGGTGAGACAACATAGAAGTGTCAAGTGTGAGTATCATGCAATTCAATGTTGTGGATTCTGTGTACATTATATCATGCTCCATTTCACATATGACCTTTGATATCTAATGAATTACACTAGTCCCCCTATTCGTATTAGTTTTGGAGGTAGCTCATGACTTGGTGTAAGATTTTTGCATAAATACCAGTATTACAGTAGTCATGGATGAAAACTACTCCGATCTGTGGTACTTAGAGTTAATGAAAAACCAAGTGTTAGATATTGGGGAGCTCTGAGTCAAAGTAGTCCAATTCGTTTACTTCAGGTGATAATCATCATGTCTTTCCAATGAGACGTACGTGATGGAGCATGATGAGGAATAAAATCATCGAAATTCATGATCATAATAATAAAACTGACTTGACTGGCCTTTTTAATCGGGATAATTAACGCTCCCTGACACAATTGAGTATCCAAATGTCCTTCAACAAGGATTCCACTGCCAACTTCTTGATTTCAGAGTTGCAAGCCTCAACTGACTTTGCTTTGAGTTTCTAACTTAACTCTATATATATATACTGCTCAAATAAGACACTTGTTCCGGTCACATTATATGTCAGCACTTATCAAAATGCATGCATAATCTGCAATAATGCAAAACCAGTGGCTATTTTATCAATAAGATGAGAACTAAATAAGGATGCGGAACAGCAAGAGTGCATAATCTGCAATAATACAAAATCAGTGACTACTTTTCTTGTGAACTAAGGACGCTGAACTGCTAGTTTTACTGAGGTGAGAATTAACCAAATAAACAGCATGGAGCACGCTTGTCTGAGGTTTTCCCATGCAGAATATAGTATTGTGTCCAGTTAATATTTGTGTCTGATTAGGATTCTTCCTTATCAAATCCTATGTCAAAAAGCTAGAGCATTTTAAGTTGCCATGTCAGCGGACTTGGGTCCCATCTTCAAAGTCAAACTGCTACAGCCTAGAGCTGGACTTGATACAACTCCCAGTTGTGTAAGATTAGGATTCTTCCTTGGTATCTTTTTGTCTTTGTTCCCTTTTTCTATAATACTAATAATAATTAGGGTAATTTACGTTTAGACCCCCATATTATATCCTCTACAAAAAAGTCCCTCATTTTATAAAATTTACGAATTCCCCCTAGCAAGAACGGATCCACATTGGTGCAAGGGGCATCAATTGTTGTCCCTCGATATTTTTACATGAAATTACTGTTATACCCTTTTTACAAAATATAGTAGATATTTATCTATATTAAATGTACAGTGTAGTAAGCATAATGTGGCTAGCTGTGTGAATTACATGAAGGTCCTGATGGCAGACTTGTTTTCCTTTTCTCTTTACTGTTTTTCTTTGAACTTTTAACATAGATACATTGTTATGTTCAAAAAATTAAATTTTAATTATTTTTCTTTCAAAATTTCATACAGATATATAATTATAACAAATATATATTTCAGATTCTACTCACTACGTGTTTTTATAATTTTCCAATTTGTCTTTACCTTTTTAATTTATTGTCCTAAAATCTTGTTTCTTAAACATTATTCTAATCCCACAACAATAAAAAAAGCTATTCTAGATTCACTATAATTATATTTTCATAATATATTAATTTATTTAACAAGAAAAACTAAAATAAATAAAGTAAATCATATGATCATTTAATTAAATTATAAAACTGGATTTAAATTTTATATAAAAATATGCTTGTGTATTGTATCTATCTATACATTGTATTTTAATGTAATTTCTAATCAACGTATCTTTTTGTAGTAATTTAAAATTAAATTAAATTAATATTAATAAATTTTAATTTTATATTACAATTATTTTTCACTACCTCTGAACTAATTTTTTGCGGTCCATCCCTGCCCATTTGACTTGCCCGAAAAAATCAACGTTTGTCAACGAAAATATTTTTTTTGAAACTTTATTAATTTTAAGAATTAAAAAAAATTAAAAAAATAAAAAATTAAATTATTTAATTTTCTATTTTAAAAATCGGCACCTCAACTTTGCATTTCGAAATGGCGAAAATACCCCCAGGGGTTTCAATTGTTAACGCTGACCCTCCAATATTTTCAAATGACCGAAATACCCCCAGGGAAACAGGGTTTCAGTTGTTAATATTTTGGGGGGAAATTGATAAGGAAATTCGCGAATTCATCTGGTAATAAAAGCTTCTTCCATCAATGTCGGAGAATTAAATAGCCATTTCCCTCGTGAATTGAACGTTTTTTTTGTCCAATCCTACTACAATTGCAGTATTGTTGTGGGTTTATGGGTAAATTAGTTTGATTTCTGATTTTCCGGATTTATTATGTCAAAGTGTTTGTGAATTTGAGTTTCAAATCGATATTGTATTGTACACGTAATTCGTGAACCGTACGGTATCTTAATTCGTTAACTGACACTTGAAATTCCTAACTTGCACACCCCCAACCCGATAGGTTCAATTAATTGGGAATTCATATTCTCATAGATGCCCGTAAAATACTTTTTACTCGCTTATTAAATTGTTACATTCCCAACCCCTTGCCAGTTTTTGAAATTTCAACAATCAAAAGTTCATGCACCTATTCAAAAAAAAAAGTATTTCTTGCACATGGCCGTTCCCAGTAAATATTAAATGTATTTATGTATTGAATTACCAGTCAATGTATAGTTTGAAGTTTACTAGATGTTTGTTATACTTGAAATTTAATACATTGAATGATCCCACAATTTCATCCGATGGATATCAATGTAGAGCTCAATGATGAACCCCTATAAATAGACGAATGCAGTAGGGATCAGTCACTTACAACAAACATTTTCTAAGATACATTTTCGGCTCACTAGAACAACAATGAATAACATCAACTAATTGATAAGGACACGTCTGAACTATCACCTGAAAAACGGGATCAGGTAAATAAATAATGAACATCTTCTAATTTCATACCCCTTCTACTTCCATAACCCCTTTACTATTAAACATCATTCATAATATTTATTGTGAACATGTATCACGACGTGAACGGGGATCTTCTGACGAACCCATCCCCGAAGCAGAAGTTGGCCTCTGTGTATGCACTATTGCATACACAGGATGATGAAACATTGTCTCCACGTATGAGAGTTGTTGATATAGCCAGCTCTTGCACATGGAGTGTGGGCATTATGATGAGCTAGGAAACCGGTCCAGACTTCTGCCACTAGCCTTGATGAACTTGGAGACGGAGCTAACTCTGATCTACTATGGAGGAAGGTTGCATCACAGATTCCTGCAACTAACATCGGCTCGTCTGGATGAGTTGATTAGATTTGTAGAGAACATGTAATGTAGTTTATTATGAATTCTGATGTTTTCTGCAATTAATAAAATTTGTAAGTTTTCACCAATGTGTTACAATTATTACCCTTATCACTTATATTACCCCTTAATATGAAACATT
>JAYMSP010006680.1:0-11236 GCA_036897095.1 Plantago elongata | reverse complement strand
TCGATTTTCCATTTTTTCGGATTTTATTTGTGAGTCGTTTGGAAGCCAGAACGATCCAGTTGTATATAATCGTAAAAGTACCAACCAACCCTCAAACCCCTTCTTCCCCTTCTTTTCAGTTAAGGGCGTTTTGGTCATTTTGGACACTTCTTCTTCCCCAAAATTCCCAGCCACCATTGCTACTGTCTGTGTGCCAATTTGATTATTCCCGTGCCATCCACCTGCAAGCCGCGTGCCAACCGCCCCCTTCGACCAACCACAGCCGCGGCGGTGCCGCCTGGTACGAGGAAGACGATGGGAAGGAACAGCCACCAGACGTGGCTCAAGGGACGACACGGCAAGCTAGGAGAGGGCGGCCGGAGGTGAGTCATCCTCCACGCAGTCGTTTTCGGCTTCGCCACCGGCTCCTCCACCGCCTTATTCTGCCGCCATTACACTATAAATGCGGGTCTCCATTGCTCTTCCACAACACACCATTCCACAGCTTCTTCTCCTCTCTCGAACTTCCTCCTCTCCGGTTCATTTCTCACTCCAACCACCACCATCGCCGCCGTGCTCAGCCACCGGCTCCGGCCAACCCTCCACCACTGCTGAATACCCATTTCCCGGGATAGTGTCGTTAACTCGACCGATTATTCCGGTATGTTTCCTCGATCGATTTCGATTAAATTCGAATAAGCGAACGGGAAATTAATTAAATATTATTCGCAGCCGTACCGCCTCGACCCCGCCTCGACTATCGACTGCCGCCCGCCGCTCGACGCTCGTTTGGTCAGTATGACGTTGTCCCTATTATTTATCGCTAATTACCGTTAATTATCGTTAGTTAATTATCGTTAAATATCATTTATTATTATTAATCATCGTTTAATGTCGTTAGACGGATAATTAGTGTATTTACAGATTATTAGTATGTGTTATCAGTTAATGGAGAATTTAAATTATACTGTTAGTCCGTTAAATTATTAGTGTCGACTGGCCGTCGACATTAGGATAATTGCCGCTGGCCGCGGACTGTGTTGAATTTAAAATAGACAGTATACTGTTGAATTGTGAATAGACGTCGACTTGCCGTCGACTAGGAATGGTACTGTTGGCTTGTGTAGACGTCGACTTGCCGTCAACTAGGGAACTGGAATATAATAATATTATTTGATCATACTGCACTAATAGGACATATACTAGTTAAATACTGTTAGAAGTTGGGATATTACTGGACAGACTTGTCGTCTGTGATTTGAATTTATCTATTAGGAGTCCTATTCTGGATATAGGTTTATTGTATTGAGACAGACTTGTCGTCTGTGGCCCCTGTTAGGAACAATATACCGGATATAATTTTTAACTTAAACTAAAATGCTACCCTGACAGTTAGAAGAAATAAATGGTCTTAAGACTTATTTAGAAATTAAAGGTCAGAATGTACCAAATAATATCGATTATTTAATTAGCAGAAGCTTGGATATGGAATCCGCTTGTGTACGTCGCAGGAATTATAAACTAGTATATCGAAATGTCGTAATACTGTTAGGAAGTTATTAAGAGTCTTTTAAATAATTTAGTCTGGGTTTAAGTAGAACTGTTTATCTGTTTATCAGGAACCTTAGAGTGTCCTGAAGCACCTGATACATACGGTGAGTGATAGCTTGCCTTCGGCATCAGGCCTTGGGAAAGTTAAAGTGCCTTCTTTCATTGCATTTCATTCCTGTACCTGTTTATTTGCCGGAATGTCTAACTCTGACCGCGACTACTCGACGACGACCGACCGGCCCATTTACCGATTTAGTTGACTGACTGTATAAACTGTAGATGACCTGTACTCAGGAATACCTTACATGTATTAACGTGACATTTTATTTCCCCAATTGCTGATTAATACTGTACACCAAGTCATGTCTACTGATCATGTTTACCGATTTAGGTTTCTAAACTATAGATGACCTGCACTTAGGATACACCACCTGTCTTGACTTAACATTTTATTGCTCCAATTGCTGATTCACACTGAATAATAGTGTATTCTGAAAAGTGTTACCGTTTCCAAGTGATAGTGTACTTGAGTGAACTCTGAAAATGTTTTAATGTTCCTGAGTAATAATGTACGTGAGTGACAGTGTACTCTGAATATTTTATTGTTCTTGCATTCCTGATCCTCATGAACTGCATTGCACAAAAACTATTTTAAAAAGCAACCACACATTGTTTTCTTAAAACTGGGATCTCTGATCCTGAAGTGTTGCCATGTATATGGTTTGGATCTCTGATCCTGAAGTGTTGCCGTGTAAACAGTTTGGATCTCTGATCATGAAGTGTTGATATGTTAACAGCTTGGGTTACGACCCTGAAGTGTGTGATACTGGTTTCCCGAATTGCTAAAGTGCCTAATCAGCGTGTTGTGTTGGTTTGCTGCATTGTTACATTCATAAGCATTTCATGCATGCTTGATTATCCTCACCGAGTCCTCGTGAGTGACACTCTCTTGTTTCCAATAACTTGCTTTCCCAGATTTTGAGCACGAGGATAGGCTTGGGTAGCTAACAGCCAGCCGGACTTTGGCCGAATTCCGCTGCTGCAGTTTTAAGTTAGATGTGTGTTTTCCGTTTTCCTGTTTTACTTATCCTGTACATTTGGTTTGTAACAGATAACGTTTAATATTTTAATAAATGTGTATTTGGAATATTTCGCACAACCCTTGACGTCTGAACCAGATCCTGGGCTGTTACATAATTTATTTTTGAAGACTGGAAGACTTGTTTATTAGGATGTTTACTTGGACCTTGGACTCACTTGTTGTCCTAATTTACTTATTAATTTTGTAATTCTGCTGACTATATTTCACTGTAATACATCTTTTAAAAGTTATCTTATGCTCTGTAATAGTTATCTTTGAAGATCATACGCTCATAAATCATTTTTAAGAAGACAAGTTTCAGCAAAGATCACTCCTTGTGATTTGGTTGATGTTTACTTTCTACACTTAATTTATCTAATTGAATATCATTTGAAATGATTAAGTGGTGGATTTTTTTCATTTCCATGTTTGTAATAGGACTTTAAAATAGTCATGGTTGATTGATCAAAAAGAGGGAAATTTTAGGAATATATGTTAGTATTTTTTATCAATCACCATATGACGTATCTTTAGTACAGAAATGTGACTGGTACTCTTGGTTCACTTGAACATTGTAAAATGGGAAATCTCTCTGAATTTAATTTTATATTTTGAGAAGGCCATGAAGAAGAACCCTAGCAATGGAGTTTAATCGAAGATTTGAAGACTGAAGACTGCACAAGTTTGATGAAGACATAAGGGTTAGTCTCCTCAAATAGACTATGTTCATAAAGCATATTGTATAGTGCAATTGGCATGTTACATGTTTCTAAATATATGACATCATTGAGTCAATAAGCATGCTAGCTTTCAAAAAGGCTCATTTGTCCATTGAGACTACAGGACAAGAAATAGTACAAGTGTATTAATTACACCGACTGAAAAGTCGATCAAGCTAGTCCTCTCTGTAAAATGAGAAAGTGACTTCTGAATACTTATTTAAAGATATCACGGATTGAATTCTAAGAAAGTCTAACAAATACTATTCAAACAACTCTCAAATTCATCTATATATATAACCAGTAAGAAGCTAAGAAATACACACACGATCTATATGCTCATACTTTCATATCAAGCAAGTATTTTCGCAAGCATTCATACTGCAATTCTCCAAGCTCACAATTGCGACTGTACAACTCGAAGAATCACTAGTGGTTCTAAGTGTTCTGAACCTTAACAAGAGATTGTTATCTGTGAAAGAGTTTAACACTCAGACACCATTTCTGAAATTCATTCTCCATAACGGATATCAACACTTGTGTCAGAAAGGAAAAACCTACCATATACTGGACAAGTATATTAAGTAGTGTAATCTCTTCAAGTTCTCTGAATATATAGCTGAAAACTTATTAAGAGAATACTTACAAAAATTATATAACCAACACCATCAAGGCGTGGAGTAGAGTAAGTACTTAGTTTGGGAAATTAAGGAAAATCTCCAAGGTTATCTTGAGTACATGGTGTACTTGGCTCTAGGAGCTAGGGAATAACTCAGGGGAAACATTTGATTGGGAACCATTTGTTTGTAGGGATCTTAGAATAGGATACATTGAAAGGAGAACTCAATTATCTGTTCTAGTGAATTTCAGGTCTGAGAAAGGCCGAAATGGATTAGTTGGAGGATTACGCCACCTCGAGATACCTCTATAAGTTGCTTTGTTATTTACTTTATTTTACTTACATTCCAGCATAACACTCACACACATTATGACTGCAAAGTACATTTACGTTTATCTATTGCTTAAAATCTTCCGCTCTCAAAAATCTAAGTATCAGAAACTCCCAGGTTTCTGAGAAAGATTGTTTATAGATGAAATTTTGAAAAGACTATTCACCCCCCCTCATAGTCTTTAACTTCACTGTAATATAGACCAACAATTACTGAAAGCACAATCACGTTTATTTATCGCTTAAGTCTTCCGCTCTCTGAATCTAAGTATCAGAAACCTCCCCGCTTCTGAGAAAGACTGTTTATCAACAAATTTTTTGAAAAGACTATTCATCCCCCACCCCATTCTTTTCTTTTGTTGTTATCTGGATCAACAAGTGGTATCAGAGCAGGAAGTTCCCAAGCCTTCTGCACTGAACCTCGATCCCTCGATAGGTAAAGGTTTTTGTCGCCTTCCGAGGATGTTTTAATTGTGTGTTAAGAGTGCATGTATGTCTCTGAGTGATGCTCAGGTTCTGAAATCCGAGAATTACAAGAAATGGAAGAACAACATGATGATGCATCTTGAGGCAATCAGTGATCGGGTGATCTATGTCGTCAAGGAAGGACCAATCAAAATCGAACAGCTCAAACATGTGATTGGAGTATCTGACGGTCGGAGAAATGCTGATGCTGAAGACAGTGACACTTTACTAGCGATAGTGGACGTGTTGTTGCTGGACAAGTGGAGTATGAGGATAAATCTCGTGAACTCCGGACATCGAAAGATGCCAAGAGACACAAGTTGGATGGTCAAGCTTGTAACATCATCATTTGATCGACACCTTAGTATATACAGTGCAAACTATGGTGTGAAAAAACGGCGAAAGTTGTCTGGCAATTGATTGAAGAAATCTGTGCCGGAACTGAGAAAAACAAGGAAAATAAGTTCGAGGTTTTGAAGTTGAAATTCCAAAACATCAAGTAGGGTCCCACTAAAAATCTGGAAGAACTTGATTTTCGGTTTACTACTCTCATGAGTGATATGGCTGCACTTGGAGAAAGTGACAGATACTCAAATTCTAATAAGGTGAAAACCATCGTCAGAAGTTTGAACCAAAATTGGGAGAGTACTTCTACTTCAATCAGGGAATGCCCCAAATCACTCTAGTGGAACTCTTTTCACATTTAGCCACTGTAAACTATGAGACAACCTAACGAGGATTGGCTGCAGCTGAAAAGTTACAGAGTGTTTCTCTAGTTACCCAAGGTACTTCTGAAAAGAAGGATACCAAGGAAGTGTCTGAAGGAAATGCTCTTGCAGTGCGCCACATGAAGAAATATGTGAGTCAAGACATTGAAAGGATAAAATCAAAAGAGAAGCTGAAAAAGCATCTCGGCCCAAACTACCATCAATACAAGAACATCCAAATGAATAACTCTCTGAACAACCCTGCTTAGAAAAATGTTAGTACTGAAGTTGTTGAAGTTGGGAATGATATATGTTTCTATTGTCAGAAACCCGGTCACTTCAAACGTGATTGTTCTGCTTTTAACAATCTTAAGACGAGTGACAAAAAGGAGAGAAGAACATTCAAAAGAACTCAGAGGGCATTGCTCACTGAAGAGAGAAACAAGATCCAAATTCAACTTGATGCTCTGGATATTGAGTCGGATTCTGAAGATGAGAATTCAGAGGACTCAAAATTACCATCACCAGAATTATGCGGGATTACTCACGATGTTATCGACTTTAGCCTCAAGCAGAATGATTTGTGTGGAGTTGCTAAGATTGTAGGTCCCGGCATCTCCAACATTGAAGAATGCCTTATGGCTGATGAGGTAATAAACACATCACAATTCATGTTTTATGAAAGTGATGATGACGGCATAAAGGATTTGGAATTGGTCAAGAGTGAACTTTATCGATATGAGAGAGATTTTTTGGTTGCTGAGTCAAAGACCAAAATTATGGAAGAATGCAAAGAAACTCTTGAGAGAGAGATTTCTAATTTGACCAAGGTATCTGTGATTACGGACGCTGAAATAGCATCTCTGAAGCCTCAGATATCGAAGAATGAAAATTCTCACGAACTAGCATTGAAAGAGTTAAATGAGAAGTTGAAAAAACTTCTTTCTGAAAATGAAAAACTCAGAAAGAAAGATGTTTCTTTCAAATCATTTGTCAAAGCTAGTGACACTCCCACAGAGGTTCAATCATATTTGAAAGATCCTTCTGAGAAAGGAGGATGTTGGTCCAGATAATGACAAAGGAAAAGACTAGAAAGGGAGAGTGCGAATAGTATTTTCAAACTTTCATCGATAAATAGTCTTTCTCAGAAACCTGGGGGTTTCTGATACGTAGGTTCCGAGAGAAGAATACTTTAAGCGATAGATAAATGTAAATGTGCATTGCAATAATAATGTGTGTGTGTGTGTGTGTGTGTGTTGCTGGAATGTAAGTACAATAAGTAAATAAAACAACAACTTATAGTGGTATCTGGAAGTGGCGTAATCCTCCAACTAATCCACTTCGGCCTTTCTGATACCTGGAATTCACTAGAACAGATAATTGAGTTCTCCTTACAATGTATCTTATTCTAAGATCCCTAAAAACAAATGGTTCCCAACTAAATGTTCCTCCTGAGTTATTCCCTAGCTTCTAAAGCCAAGTACTTCATATACTCAAGATAACCTTGGAGCTTTTCCTTGATTTTCCAAACCAAGTACTTCCTGTACTCAACGCCTTGATGGTGTTGGTTATGTGATTGTTGTTAGGCTTCTCTTAAATAACTTTTCAGCTATTTATCCAGAGAGCTCTAAGAGATTACACTACTTAATATACGTGTTCAGTATATGGTATGTATCTCCTTTCTGACCCAAGTGTTGATATATGTTCTGGAGAATGAACTTCAGAAAGGATGTCTGAGTGTTCAACTCTTTCACAGATTTCACGGATAATCAAACTCTTGTTAAGGTTTAGGACACTTAGAACTACAATTGATTCTTCGACTTGTTTAGTCGCAATAGTGAGCTTGGAGAATTTTAGTATGAATGTTGGAGAGAATACTTGAAAGTACAAGCGAAGTTCGTGTGTTTGTGTGTATTTCTCAGCTTCTAAGTGGTGATATTTATAGATGAATTTGACAGTCGTTTTAAAGGTATCCATTAGACCTTCTCAGAATACAACCCGTTGATATCTTGAAACAAGTACTCAGAAGTCGCTTTCTCATTTTCCAGAGAGGACTTGTTTGATCGACTTTTCAGTAGGTGTAATTAATACACTGTAATATTTCTTGTCATGTAGTCTCAACGGACACATGAGCCTTTCTGAAAGTTAGCATGCTCTTTGACTCAATAATGACATATCTCCAGAGAGGTGTATCATGCCAAATGTACTATACAACATCTTTCTTAACATAGTCTTTCTGAGGAGACTAATCCTTTGTGTCTTGATCAAACTTGCGCAATCTTCAGTCTTCAAATCTTCGATTAAACTCCATTGCTAGGATCCTTCTTCATGGCCTTCTCAAAATATAAAATTACATTCAGAGATCTAAGAATCATATTACAAGTTTAACTAGACTAACATACTAAGTAATTTCCTCTTTTACGATGTTCAAGTGAACTAAGAGTACTAGTTACCTTTCTGTACTAAAGATAAGTTACATGGTTACTAAGAGTGCTCTCTCCTTGGTATTTCCTATCTCAATTAATTGGTCTCTTCCTCCAACATCTCTGTGAGTTTTGCAACTCTGGATTCAACATTCATTAAATCTTTAGAAGGGTCGGCTTGTTGATTTTGTGCATTTTTATTGCCTTGTTGGTTTGGACCTTCTTGGTTAGTTTGAGGTGGTGATTGATTTGATGTTTGTGGATACCACAGAGTGGAGTTCTCAGCAGTTGGAGTTCCCGTATCAACTTCTCCTTGTCCATTCCACCTGTCCCTGGTGGACCATCGTCATTATCATCAGAATGATCATTGTCATCACCGTCACCTCTTTCTGAATGATCCTTAGAGAAGTCTTCAACGTCGATCTCGTCATACTCCTCCTCTTCATCGGATTCCAAGTTGATTATTTCTGGAAAGGTAATCCTCTGCCTATTCACTTCCTCTTGCTCAGAGGGGTAAATTTGAGCGTTTGGGGCAGCATAGGATTCAGAGTCATTTCCCGCTTGGTTACTTCATCAGCAGCGTTGAAGACATTCATCATCTTCTTACCAAGATTGTAAGTAAAGTCTTTGTTCATGAGTTCATAAAATTTGTACTCTGGGAACATAGCATGAACTTAATTTTCCAGATCAAAATCTCTTGCTCGTCGCTCTTGATGATCAATCACTTTGGCTAGCTCAGTCAGATCGGCTTTCCTGAGATTTTGCGATTGCTTAAAGCAATTAACATGTCAGTTCATGGTGATTGGCTGGAAGACCTTCTTCTAATGGAGTGGGGCTTCCACATCGATTACTGGTAACACTTGAGCTTGAAAGAAAGGTTTCAAGTTAGTTTTATTCAAACTTACTTGTGCTGGTAACACTTGAACTTGAAAGAAAGGTTTCAAGTTAGTTTTATTCAAACTTACTTGTGGTTATCTGAGCTTAAGAGAAGTTTAAGTTTATGAGCATACCTGTGTGACTACACTAGGCTCAATGACTTGCACTTTTGGAGCTTTCTAAGCTTCAGATACCGTGGCCAGAGGAGTAGCTGGATCCTCTTGAACCATTCTTTCTACTCAAACCTGAGAACAAAATTCAAACCTTAGAGATTGGTTACAGAAAGGTGTGAAAAATAAGAGTTTTTGAGAATTCACTTAATTCCAAGTTAGGAAGCTCAAATACTATTCTTTCAGAAACTTGAGTGGCTTCTGGCATTCTTGTTGGAGACTTAGCTAGTCCTGCCGGGTCTATCGCCATAGGTGTTGTGGAGATTTCCAGGTTTTCCTCAGCGACCTTTTCTTCAGAATGAACCTATTCTAAGAAGAAGTTTGATTAAGAAAGTTGAAAAAGTTCAAGAATTTCAGAAAGTTAATGCTCTTGTTTTACATACCTCCGCTACAGAAGGCTCAGAAACAATCTCAGATACCCTGGTTATGTTAGAAACCTCTTTTTCAGGAGATCCTTTGCTCTCTTCCAGAATTTTGGTTTTTGATTCAATAACCAGAAATTCTTTTTCATATCGATTAAGTTCACTCTTGACCAATTCCAAATCCTTAATGCCATCATCATCACTTTCATAATACAAGAATTGTGATGTTCTTGTTACCTCATCAGCCATAAGACATTCTTCAATGTTCGAGATGTCAGGACCTACTATCTCAGCAACTCCAACCAAGTCGTTCTTCTTTAGGCTAAAGTCGATAACATCATGAGTTATCCCACACAATTATGGTGATGGTAATGTTGAGTCATCTGAATTTTCACTTTCTGATTCAGACTTAATATCTAGAGCATCAAGTTGTATTTGGATCTTCTTTCTCTCTTCGGTAAGTAGTGCCCTCTGTGTTCTTTTGCATGTTCTTCTCTCCTTCTTGTCACCCGTCATAAGCTTGTTAAAAGCAGGACAATCATGTTTGAAGTGACCGGGTTTCTGACATTAGAAGCAGATATCATTCCCAACTTCAGAAACTTCAGTACTAATAACTTTCTGACAAGGATTGTTCAGAGAGTTGCTCATCTGTATGTTCTTTTACTGATGATAATTTGTGCTAAGATGTTTTTTCAGCTTCTCTTTTGCTTTTCTCCTTTAAATTTCTTTAGTAATATATTTCTTCATATATTTCACTGCAAGAGCATTTTCTTCAGACACTACCATGCCTTCTTTTTACAAGTACCTTGGGAAACTAGAGCAACACTCTGCAACTTTTCAGTTACAGCCAAGCCTCGTTGGGTTGTCTCATTATAGTGGCCAAATGTGAAAAGAGTTTCACTTGAGTGATTTGGGGCATTCCTTGATTGAAATAGAAATACAGTACATGCTCCAAATTTTGGTTCAAGCTCCTGACAATGGTTTTCACCTTCTTAGAATTTGAATATCTGTCACTTTCTCCAATTGTAGCCATATCACTCATGAGAGTAGTAAACCGAAAATCAAGTTCTTCTAGAGTTTCGGAGGGACCCTGTTTGAAAATTTGAACTTTACTTCGAACTTGTTTTCCTTGGTTTTCTCAGTTCCGGCACAAATATCTTCTATCAATTGCTAGGCAACTTTCGTCGTCTTTGCACACCACATATTGCACTATATATGCTCAGGTGTCGATCGAATGATGATGTTACAAGCTTGACCATCCAACCTGTGTCTCTTGGCATCTTCCGATGTCTAGAGTTCACGAGGTTTGTCTACATACTCAACTTTTCCAGCAGCAGCACGACCACTATTGCCAGTAGAAGTGTCACTAACTTCAGTCTCAGTGTTTCTGCGACCATCATATACTTCAATCACATGCTTGGGTTGTCTTATTGTGATTGGCCATTCCTTGATGATATAAATCATCTCATCACTGATAGCTTCAAGATGCAGCATCATGTTGTTCTTCCATTTCTCGTAATTCTCTGGTTTAAGAACCGGAGCATTACTCAGAGACATATATGCACACACTTAACACACAAAATGTCCTCGTAAAGTGACAAAAACTCTACCTATCTGGACGATCGAGGTTCACTTTAGAAGTCTAGTAAACCTCCTGCTCTTATACCACTTGTTGGTCAAGGTAATGGCAAAGGAAAAGACTTGGGGGGGGGGGGGGGGGGGGGAGGGTGAATAGAATTTTCAAACTTTCATTGATAAACAGTCTTTCTCAGAAACCTGGGGTTTCTGATACTTAGATTAAGGGAGCGGAAGAATTTAAGCAATAGATAAACGTAAATGTGCTTTGCAATAATAATGTGTGTGTGTGTGTGTGTGTGTGTGTGTGTGTGATACTGGAATGTAAATACAATAAGTAAATAACACAACAACTTATAGTGGTATCTGGAGGTGGCGT
>JAYMSP010006679.1:0-11239 GCA_036897095.1 Plantago elongata | reverse complement strand
GGGGGGGGTTAGAGGTCGATCTATGTGTGAGAGATTTTCGAGAACTTTTGATTATAGCGATAGTAAAATAGATTATATCATTGAAAATCGTCTATCAAAACTGATAAGGGACTTGACTTGACTTCATATAATGCCACATGTACCTGAAAAAGCATAAGGGTGTACAATTAGTTACGTAATAAATTGAGAAAAATAAAAAAAACCAGCCTTAAATGTACGCTCTATCTTAAATTTACATCATAGTTTATCGAAAACTTCTTTGTAGACCACATTTGTTGTGGTGTCGTACGTATTTCCTTCTTTATTAAATATTAGTACTTTCAGATCCTTTCTACTGGTAACTCTAGAGAGAGCAACATACAATTGTCCGTGGCTGAATACATGAGATGGTAGGTAGAGATCGACTTGAGAGAGAGATTGTCCCTGACTTTTATTTATCGTCATTGCAAAGCATACGGATATAGGAAACTGTCTCCTATCAAAACATGGAGGAAATTTAGTCTCCTCAGATGGGCTCATAGTCATTCTAGGGATGTATACCTTTCGACCAACATTCATTCCAGATATCATTCTTGCTTCTATGATCTGTTTGCCGCACGAGTGACTATAAGCCTTGTTCCATTACATAACTTAGAAGCCGGGTCAATATTTCTCAAAAGCATGATCATGCATCCTTCCTTAAGGACTATTCTATGATTAGGTAGTCACGAGCAAGTACTAGTGTTCAAGACTTCTACTAGGAATAATTCTTCCATTTCATTGTCTACTATCTCGGTCTTGCTTATGCTATCAACACTCAAATACTCATGAGAATCACCAGGCATTTTGGACATGACATAGTCATTGATCTCATGGACAATTTCGTTAGTTGGTGCAAGAACAACACGGTGATGGAAGTATTCCGGATCGAGAGTTGGATTGGCTAAGTGATTAAAAAATGAAGGATATGTGCAATCTACAATTGTGGAGATAGGATCACTTAATTCACGAATCAGTATGTCATCAAGTAACTTGATGTCTCCCTCGCCATCATTGGGTTCTCCCGCAACTCCATCATCGACTTGTAGTATCCACTCGACAAACTCTTTTGTTTCACTAACCTCAGCAGCCGATAATCCTGACTGAATAGATAGAAAAGATGTTAATTGAAAAGAACAATATAATGGGATTGTAAGCACTGATGACATCGGTAGCCGTATATTTCTTCCGACCTCCTACCCGAGGAGTCCAAAAGATATGTACTGCAGGTACATTAATGCTATGGCACTGGTGCAAATATACGGCAAACCAGACTTCTTCATAACCATGACATGCAACACAAAATGGAAGGAGATCCAGGATGAGGTGCGATGCTGGGAAGAGACACATAACATGGCTGACCTCCTTACACGAGTTTTCCACGCAAAGAATGAGAGGCTAAAGGAAGAGCTAATAAACAAAGGAGTCATAGGAGACGTCGCAACATATTTCTACGTAATAGAATTTCAAAAGAGGGGCCTTCCGCACTCTCACTGGCTATTCATACTTGACAAAAAACACTCTCTCATATCCCCGGAAGCATACGACACTTTCGTAAGCGAGGAGATTCCAGAGTCCAGACAAACAAAAACAACCCCACCTTTATAATTGTGTCATGAAGCACATGATGCACGGACCGTGCGGTGATCATGAGAGGAGAGACGGAGGACACCAAGACCTGCAAGAACAAGTATCCCAAACAGTTTGCCGAATGCACGACCCACAAGCCAAACTTCTATCCGAACTACAAGTGCAGAAACAGCGGGTCACATTCTTTACGAGAAACCATGAGCTGGACAACAGGTGGGTCATTCCATACAACCCATACCTACTAGTAAAGTTCGACTGCCACATGAACGTCGACATATGCTCGGACATCAAACTCGTTAAGTACTTGTACAAGTACGTATGCAAGGGGGGCGACAAGGTGAAGTATTCAATTCAGCCGGCCAAGGGAGGCAACGTTGACGAGATACAAGAGTACCAAGTTGCACGTTGGCTTGTGTGCCCGAATCAATGTGGAGACATTTCGGTTTTAAGATGAATGAGATGAAACCACCGGTCAACCAACTCCAAGTGCATCTAGAGAACAAGCAGGTGATCTACTTACCCTTGGAAAGTCCTTCGAGGAAGTGATAAGTGACCCAAGAAAATTACGGACCCAACTAACTGAGTTCTTCCGCATGAACAGAGACGACGCTTGAGTCAGAGAAAAGAACCTGCTTTACAGAGAATTCCCCGAGGAGTATACATGGGACTTAAAATAAAAAATGTGGAATGAAAGACGAGTAAGAAAGAAAAAGATAGGCCGCATCATCACTGTGAGTCCATCCGAAGGGCGAAAATACTACCTGAGGGAACTGCTGAATCATGTACGTGCGCCGACTTCTTACGAATATCGCCTAACAGTGAATGACACAACATACGCAACATTCAACGAGACGGCGAGGGAGAGAGCCCTCCTCAGATCGGACGCAGACATCCGAGAAACAATACAAGAAGCGTGCGGGTACAAGATGCCCTACTCGCTTCGCGGTCTGTTTGTAACAATCTTATACTACGATTCTCCAGCGGACCCCAATGCTCTGTGGGAAGAATTCAAAGAGGAGTTGTCATACGACTTCTTGAACACACCAAACACCACGGAGGAACATGCATACAAAAACTCCCTGAAATCCATAGATATTTTCCTGCAGAACTAAAACAGATCGATCAATGAATACAAGCTCGTGCCCTACGATATATCTGGCACTTGGGAGGAGAGGTTATCACGGAACTACAGGAGCGAGGTCGAGATAAAAGTCTCCGAGTCTGACCTCAATGCAGCAAGGCTACTAAACGCCTGTCAGAAGAAGGCCTTCGATGAGATAACAGATGCGATAAACAATCAACTGGAGGGGCATTCTTCCTCGATAGCCTAGGAGGAACGGGAAAAACATTCTTGTACAGAGCTTTACTCGCATCTGTTAGATCCATGAACCAAATAGCATTGGCGGTTGCATCTTCAGGGGTAGCCGCGTCTTTGTTGCCAGGAGGACGAACTGCCCACAACAGGTTCGGACTCCCGCTCGAGATAGAAGAGAAGATGTCATCGACTATCAGCAAGTAGAGCGGGGATGCGCTCCTAATAATTGAGTCGAGACTGATAATATGGGATGAGGCAACAATGGCGCACCGCAAGCTCATAGAAGGACTTGACAACCTCCTTCGCGACCTGACGGGAAAACATCAGTTGTTCGGGGGGAAGACGGTAGTTTTTGGGGGAGATTTTAGACAGACTGTTCCGGTGGTCAAGAAAGGAGGAAGGAAAGAGACGGTGGATGCATGCTTGGTGAGATCACACATATGGCCAATGCTCCGCAAACTGCGCTTGACCGAGAACATGAGAGCAAGGGACGATCCGGAGTTCATCGAGTATTTGATTAGAATAGGTGATGGGAAAGAGCCGTCGAATAGAGGAAAAAGGTTCAACCTTCCGGAGCATATGTGCATAAAGTACAAAGATTACGAGAAGCCCCTTGAGAACCTCATCTTGGAGATTTACCCATCCTTCGATGCATTCTGCACCAACCCGTACTTAGTGATGGATAGAGTGATACTCACGCCGCGGAACGATTGCGTCGATGAAATAAATGAATCGCTGATCGACAAGTTTTCAGGACATATGTTCGAGTATTATAGCACCGACATAGTAGCAGATCCATCCCAACAGACTCACTATCAGGATTTCCTCAATGCAACAAACATACCGGGCCTTCCCCAGCACGTCCTGAGACTGAAGATGAACTGCGCAATAATGATGATGCAGAATCTTAATGCAACAGAAGGTCTGTGTAACGGGACGAGGATGGTGGTGAAGGAGCTCGGCCAGCGAGTGATCGGCGCGACAATAGCATCCGGAGAGCACACGGGGATGTACGTTCTAATCCTGAGGATATAACTGGATCCGAAGGATACCGACAAGTGTCCGATACCTTTCAGAAGGAGACAATTTCCGGTTCGGTTGTGCTTCGCAATCACAATAAACAAGGCACATGGACAGACGCTCGATAGGGTTGGGATATATTTGCCACATCCAATCTTCTCGCACGAACAGCTATACGTTGCGTTGTCAAGGGCGCGAAGTTCGGTCGCAGTCAGGGTGCTGATAAAACCACCGACAGTTGATGATGACGAGTTCACCAAGACAAAGAACGTCGTTACAAAGAGATCCTGGAGAATCAAAGCCCACGGTAAATAGCGTATAAGTTTGTCAAATTCACCGCATCTTTCGTATTTCATTTCATTTGCATCATTTTTTAATTTGAATTATGTATTTACATTTCATACATCGAATTTTCTTAATTTATATTATATATTTACATAACATTTAATACTAAAAACATGTCGATGTAACGCGCGTAGTGTGTTACCCAAATTCTAATGTTATAGATGACATAAAATCTTCACAAACATATGATATCCAATACTACAAAAGATTCGATGATTGATGATCAATACGAATAGGGAACTATGAGGCGGAGATAGTAATGTATATAATGTAAAGGAGTAGCGTCTATAATTGAATACAAATTCTAGTAATGTCTATAAGGTAGTGTTTGGTTTGGCAGAAAATGTGCAAAGTCAATAGCTTTTATCAAAGAAATTCATGTTTGGTTTGTTATTTGAAGTGGAAATATGGTTGAACCATAATTTCTCCAATGAAATCGGGAATCATGTTGTAGTGTAAAATGAGGTGACAATTTCCTCCTTCAAAGTATCTCAAAATAGCAGGGATTGTCCATATGAGATTTAGTTGGGGTAACAAGGCAATAATCTGATCCAATTTAATGCACCTCAATTAGTAAGTGCAAAACACTTTCTCCGCGTAATTAAGAGACATAAGACTGGTCCCTTTGCTAATTAATTTAACTTAATATATTATTAATAGAGATTTCTTTAATTTATGCTTTTAGATAAATTACATATAAATATGGCACTGGTCAAGATTCTTCCCCATACCGTAGTACGCATATAATTGGGTTTAAAGTGCCCGTCAATTGTGTATATTTGAAGTAATATAATAACTTAGTTAAATCATATAGGTTAAAGGTACGAAGCCTTACTTAAGTCACCTAATTAATTGTGTAGTTAAGACTTGTTTAGTTATACAAGATGCACTTATTCCCTTAACATATGAAGTCGCTTACTTGTATTATATAAGATTTATTTAAAAGACTTTTTTTATCTGACTTGCATACTTTATGCTATCATTTGTAACTTGGAAAGTTTAGTTTGAAACATAGTAATTTAAAAAATAAATGTTTACTACATAAACGTTTCATATAATTTCATATTTTTGTTAACAATATGAATTCAATTATATTAAAATTAAATATATACAAACCACCGTTTCGAAAAGCTTCTTGTATGTATAATAGGATTGATGTATAGTTTTATATATAAATACAATGAAAAATGTACTTATAATTGTAAAATGTACAATTTATGGGTAGAAGTGATATTGATTATTATTATTATTTTATGTGAATTTTTTGATATTATAATTTGTTTGAGTTATACGGTATTAGGGATGCACAATGGACGGATACGGATCAATCCACATCCATTTGACCAGATATCCGGTCAAACGGACGGAGAAATAGTCCATCCGTTATCCAATCCATTCCGAACGGATTGGATACGGATAAATCCGTCGTATAACGGATAAATCCAGCGGATATCCATATTCAGTAAATTTAAAGAAAAAGAGAGCAAGAAAGCAGAAGAAGAAAGAATAAAATCTCCAAATCTGCTTCTTCTTTCCCACGCCTGCTCCAATTCACCGATGGAGAGACGCCACCGTCGCCTCCTTTAGCTCTCAGCAAATCACGAGTCCGAGTAGTAGCAAATCGCGAGCAGCAATAGCAGCAAATCGTGAGTAGCAACAACAATCGGCGAATGGAGAGGAGAAGAAGACGACATCGGTGGGCGAACAATGGAGAGGAGAAGAAGACGGCGGCGGGCACTCTTGTACAAATCGAATCCTTCATCCTCCTCCTCTGATCTTGAAGAAGACGACATGATCTCCAAATGCAGATTGTTGCTTATCAATTTATATTGCCTATCTCTCTGATTTTGCCACGAGCAGAACGAAGGCGAATTAGATCTTTGGATTGTGGATTGTGATAATGAAGTTGTTGAGATTGGGTGGAAAAGTAGAGAAGACGAAGAAGAAGGAACTTTGGGTAGAACTGTAGAAGAGAAGAGAAGAAACGACTACTAATGGGAGTAGAGACTTAGGGTAAAAATGTAAAATAACAATAATACACTTAATCTAACGGATAAACGGATATTCGCGGATATCCAACGGATTTATGCGTTTTATCCGTTCAAAAGGGATTAAGAAAAACCCCATACGCGATCCGATCCGGTCCGTTTTAGCGGATAAACGGACCGGATTTGCGGATTTGGATGAAATGAGCATCCCTATACGGTATGGTTAAAGACACCAATTGTACGAAGTAATGTATAAGTAAAGACACCAATTTGACATTTCCCGTCACAGGTTCAAATCAGTTTACAAAAACGGCTCAACACTTTGATCTGCTAAGCCAGTTCCAAAGCCCATTAAACGAAATTACATTTCCACTTTCAAAAACCAAACAACGAAATTGTCTAAAAATAAAATTCGGTGTGAACGTGCAAACAACGAATTCTTCATAACTCCACCTCCAATTAACGAAATTCCAATTTCTCAACAATTTATAGAATTGTAATCCTAACCATTACTATCAAAAACCAAACACTACCTACCTAATTGAATAGTGCGAGTAAACATCCGAATAAAGAAAAAGGAATATTGCATCTTATCTGCAAAACAATTGCGAGTGGAAATATCAATGTGAGTAGCCAGGTCAATATACACACACATACATACGTACAAAAAGCGCCTCAAATTGGTGAATTACAGTTCAAAAACTTGCTGAGATTAGTAGCAGAACCCTAGGTAGGTTTATCCACATTCCGGCGAAGCAATGTCGATGTCTCCGGCTAACGGTTCCGATTCCGATTCTGAAATTGAGAGTATTACTCCACCTAATCCTAATCCTACTACTCCTAGCCCTAATCCAGACACACTCGCTATGAATCAGGCGAGTCCTCCAGTCGTTTGCCTCCTCAGCTTCGCCAGTGATTCATTCGGTGGAGCTTTCATGGGCTCCATTTTCGGCTTTGGTTCGTTCCGTTTATCCTCATTTTCCAGATCATTTCTGTTATTTGTGATTTATTATTCGTATTCGTTTCATTTGTTGTGATTTATCTATCATTCATGTCTTCTATTTGGGTACTGCTGATTGATTTGGTGGTCGGTGTTGTTAGTTTGTCCATCTGTCGGCTATCTGGGAGTATTGTGGTTATTTCAAGCTTTTTGAATATTGAATATGGCTGGTGTGTTAGCTAGTAAACATTGGTATTTCTTCTGAGGAGGAAATTATGATTGATAGCCTTTGATACTAGAATGTGACTGTTGTCGAAGTAGATTTTGCATAACATGATTGGAAATGAACCGTAGTATTTGTACTTGTTTTTTCTTCTGAGGAGGAAATTATGATTGCATAATATGATTGGAAACGGACCGTAGTATTTCTACTTGATTTTTCTTCCGAAGAGGAAATTCTGGTGGATAGCATGTGATGAAGTTGAGAAGCAAGGCGCTGTTATCTGTTTTTACGTTTTTGAGACATAATGTTGTTCTCATTGCTCGTGGATTAGATTCTTATAAGGTTTTGTTTTTGGAATCTTTGTATTTCAGGTGCTGGACTTGTTAAGAAGAGAGGCTTCAAAGGTTCCTTGACAGAGGCAGCATCTTCGGCCAAGGTGAGGGATATTAATTTCGCATAATGATGTTTGAATCTTATGCAGTCGCTAGACTTGTTGATTTTACATGTCCAATATTGCAGACTTTTGCAGTTTTATCTGGAGTGCACAGCTTGGTCGTCTGCTTTTTAAAGAGAATGCGGGGGAAAGATGACGGTAGATCTTCATACCCTGAATAAGTGGGTTTCAATGTTTAATTTCCCTTCTACTGACTTCACTTTTTCTGCAGTGATAAATGCTGGAGTTGCTGGATGTTGTACGGGCCTAGCTCTAAGCATTCCTGGTACACCATGTCTCCTCTCTCTCTCTCTCTCTCTCTCTCTCTCTCTCTCTCTCCCTCTTTGCATAATGGGGTGAAATATTGTGCATTCAAGTACCGTAATATGTTTCAAGGGCTTCTCAGTGTACTTTATTGAAGGTTTTTATCTCTCTCAGTTGAAGGTTTTTATCTGCTGCAATTTTGTTACAAACTTGATCACGTGTAAGCTATGGAACTTAAATGATGATATAATGCTGTTTTTTCCTCCTTTTTTTGTGGTTACATGAGTTTTAACTTACATGTTACAGCTTACGAGCTCTAAATTTTTGTAAACACAGAAAAAGGTTTAAAATAATAAGAAAGTCTTAAAATCACTCTCTTGCTTTACCTGTCAAGTTAGACTCTGGAAGAAAAAAAAGAAGCCATATCTCTACTTCTCTTTGTGGATTGTTCATGTTATATACCCGGCTGTGGTATATAAACATATTTCCTCATTAGTTCAGAAAGATCAGTTGAATATGATATGAAGAACCTTGAATTGCATCTGTCCTCTATCATCTTGTTTTATTTCCATGCATCCAAGGCTCCCAACCTCTGAACTATCTGTCTCGGCTGTTGCCTGTTTGGTTCCTCAACTTGGTCTAACATGCTATTTTCTCTTGCTGTTTGTTTTTCCAGGTGCACCACAGGCTCTCCTTCAAAGTTGCCTCACGTTTGGAGCATTCTCATTTATAATTGAAGGTCTTAACAAGCAAAAGCCTGCCCTTGCCCAGCCTATTTCCCTGAGGGTCAACAGGCAGCACTTTGGCGTTCTTCCACCTCTGGCGCTCCCTCTTCCCCAAGAACTGAAGGAGAACTTCCAGTCATTCTGCCGGTCAATAAGAAAATGAGACTGCAATTGTGATAACACCTCTCTAGAGCACACCTATTATGCATGTTCTCTCAGATATTAAAGTTTTGGAGCTGCAAGTGTATTGTAAATCTAGTTTGATCTGATAAATTCTGCTTGATCATCTTATCAATTAGAGCTGAACTATCTTTGAGTGCTGTTAATTTTATATGATGATCACTGTTTACTGTGGCAGTGTATTCTCTTTCGTGATTCTTCATTTTTCTTTCCTACACGACAAAGGTGACTCAAATCTCCGACCTATTAATTGGACTAGATTAGGAGCACCGCCCAGCGCGGTGCCCATAAGAATATTGTTCACATTATGGGAAATTTAAAGAAAACATATAACATAGTTGAATTTGCTCTCTTAATAATTAAAGAAAGTGTCTGTAACTGGGACTTGGAGTATCACTTGACTTGAGCACCCAGTGAAACACTTTTCCATAATTATCCATTACTAGTATAAAAATAACATAATCAGTTTAGGTAACGGATCAAATTAATTATTTTTCATTTATACCCTTATTCTTCAACATCTATTACCTAATTCTCAACGATTTTATTTGAATTCTTTTATTTTCCTCACATAAACAATTAGCCTTTTTTTTTCATTGCAGTTAAAATTCAAATCTTATTCAACGTGTTATTTCATTCTTATTTTGCATCAATACAATGTATGTACTATATATACTTTTCTTTCATCAAGTAACATTCAAATTAAAAATTATCATGCACTATTTAGTTTATTTTTTTAAAAAGTTAAGTATGTTGTAATTAAAAGTTTTAAAATAATATGAATTAGTTTATAGATTATTCTAATAATAAATTGAAAGTTTGCACGCGAGTATTGCATGTCAATTGTTAATTTCCTACGTAGCTTCATTCATTTTATACATGTGAGAGTGAGGAACCCAAATAAAAATGTTAGTACTACTTTTTATCCCGAATGCAGGCAACACCACCTTCTAGCAATATGTTGTTTCATATATAGCCAGAGCAATTTCATATCAAATGCCAAATTCAAGTGCTTGGGAGTTGATATTAAAGCTAATAGTAATATCATTATGATCCAAAATAAGACAAATTCCTCGATTCTGGACATAATTCTCACAGAGTATAAAAGATCATCTATGTAAAGTGGATATTATAGATCTCGCAGTGAAGTTGGTGAACAACTTGATTTCTTATCCGAATACAAATCAATCTCCCTTCATCTAACAAGTTCCTGCTCAAGGAAACAAGTTGTCTAAAATTATAGATGATATAACTACAACTATATAAGTTGATGAAAAATAAATTTCTCAACATAAATATTGAAAATTCGTTGGAAACCAGTGGACCAAAACATAACAACAGGAGTATTGTGGTACTCAGTAATCAACATGCCCACAAACTAACACTGTAAAATTGAAAAACGTGACAACCCAGATTTTCACCTCAGCAAAATCAAGTTTTTTCATAAACAGGTCATACCTAATAATCATCAAAAAATGCAAAAAAAAAAAAAAAGATACTTAGAATATGTAAACAAATACTGAAAAAGAAGGAAAGCTATACATCATTAATAAAAGGCTACATTCTTTCACAACCATTTAGTTATCATTCATAATGCCTGAGCCATAGTTTATATAAGATGAATCGGGCAAATCTCTAATGGGTTAGGACAACAATTATATCTCAATACAAATAAAACAAATGGATTCACGAAGGAGAAAAATCCCGTACACCTACAATTTGGAAAAACATCTTAACTCCTGGTTTCCTAATATGCAAATTTTAGTTGCATTGCAATTTGCATTCCTTGAGCCATCTTTGTTGCCAGAGGCAGGAATAGGGAAGCATTCGGACAACTTCCCTATTGCCAAGTATTTCAAATTTGAGATCAAAATGAGCAAGGTGTACGGGTTCAAGTGTAATAAGGCATGCTTGGATTAATAAGTGGTCTGGGCCATTTATTTAAGGGACGTTTTCATATGGACCCTTCGAAGAGTTGTCAATTACATCTGGATCCCTCTTAGTTGAACAATAACAGATGAACACCTTGTTCGTTAAATTTAATTACACTGAAACCCACCAATTTGACTTTTCACGAATTAAAATGCGGAAAATCCATTTTTACTCCTGTTCGAAATTTGAATTTTTAATTCAGCCAAACACCTTTAATTGTTAATTGGTTAATTCTTATCAAACTGGGTTTGATAATTTATGTTCAT
>JAYMSP010006678.1:0-11240 GCA_036897095.1 Plantago elongata | reverse complement strand
GGTGGGAGGTGTGGGAGGTGGATTAGAGAGATTGAGAGAGGCATTTTGGAGGTTTTGGCTATGGCGGATTGTAGAGGGATAGGGTTTTGGAGAGTGAGAGAGAGACTGAGGGTTTTGGATAAGGAAGGTTGGATTTGGGATGATGAAGGATAAAAATCTGATTTTGTGATCAATTGCATGCAACTCCTCCGGATTTTGAGAATTGTAAATGCATCCTTTTCGACTGCAAAAAGTATTATTGGCGCCATGACGTGTTATAATTAACTTACGGAGTTTAATACATCATCCTTCAAATTAAACTGTGATACACGTGTAAATGAAATTGGTTAGTAGGTGATACCGTGATTGTAAAGTAGATGGATTTTGTACGTTCTTTGAATGCATGAAGCATTTATATTTCACAATTTAGGCTATGTTCTCTTTAATTTAAAAATTAAGCTAAAAGGACGAATTACATCTACACCCCCTGTTAGATTTAAAAGTTGCAGATAGCTACCACCTAGATCAACAATTACATGGAAGTCTTAGTCGATAAAAATCAATTACATTCAGGTCCACGAATTTGACTTTCAGCCCGGAAAAGTCATTTCTATCCCTGTTTGAATTTCAGATTTTGCATTTAGCCAAGCAGCCTATTTATAGTTCAAGTCCTTGAACGAAATAGAATATCACTCTTTAACTTTCTATTTTTCAAAATATCACCCTTCAAATTTTTTAGAGTTCAATTTAATCCCTAGAACGTTTTGAATTTTACAATTAGGTGTATCAAATTCTCAACTACAAGGGTTTCTAGTTTTCATAACATTCATTTCAGTCCCTGCAACAAACCACCACAGTCACCCGCCTCACCACCACCACCACACTCCTCCGCCTCACCACCACCACCACCACCACAATTGTCCACCTCACCACCACCAAATGTCCACCATCGGAAATCGTGATACCGAGTCCACCGATTTCGCCACCACCCACCACCGATCCACCCTTCCTTCGATTTCGCCACCACCCCATCGCCTCCTTCACTTATTTCATATTTTACGTGAGAAAGAAAGAAGAGACGAGAACCAAAGAGCAGCAGAAGCAAAACAAGCCAGAAACCTGTTTGGTGGAGCTGGAAGAGGCGCACGCGGCGGATTTGGTGGAGACGATGGGATGGTGGAAATGATGGGGCTTCTTCCCGAATACTACACGGCAGGTGCACGCGGTGGATTTGGTGGAGACGAGGAGGCGCGCCGATGGAGGATTTGGTGGAGCTGGAAGAGGGGCGTCGGTGGCGGATTTGGTGGAGCTGGAAGAGGCGCAAACCGGAGGAGATGAGGCGCGGAAATGATGGCGCTTCTTCTCTCCACCGGTGGCCGGTGTAGACTTGTGAGCGGCCTTGGTTGCGAGCTGCTTGCGGGGAGCTTTTCCTTCGGTGGGTTTTCTGACGGAAGAAATTTGGTGGGTGGAAGAAGATATTGTAATTTTCCCAAACCGAGTAAGTAAAAGTGAAAAGAATTGGCTAAGTCTGTGTTTGGTTTGCAAGTAAAATGAATAGTCAATTAAGCTGGTCAACATAAAAACGAATTTATGGACCTGGATGTAATTGTTGATCCCAGAGGATCCAGATGCAACATAGGCATCCTGCAGGGGGTGTATGTAATTATCCCTATAAATATTAATTGAATATGTTTTACATTTATTTTTTAAAGTATTTGATTATCAATTAGTACTATTTAAATATGGTAAAAAGTAACACGGCGCGAAAATTTCAGAAAATGTTCGTGTGTTTACCGACTCTAAGTAATTTAAGTGGTGATCTTTCTTGTTCCAAGTTAATGGGTAGGGTATTCATGGAATATTTTTATTTTAGGTACATTAGAATGAGACACTGTCAGTTTAGGTACATTAAAGTGAGAGTGATCAATTTGGGTACGCTATTGCAACCACCCATCCAATTGAGAAACTCCGATCGATTTTCCGATCAAATTGATGACGTGGCCACCGGACTTGTGATTTTCCCTCCAAATTCGTATTTGACCCATATTTGACTCATATTTTGGTATTTAAAATTGAAATACGGGATACGTGTCGCGTCCACATTAATTCTCGGTATAATTTTGTATTATATATATAAAATGATTTAAAAAGTTATGAAATATTTTAAAATTTATAAAAATTCATTTTACATCTTTTTACAAAAAAAAAAAATTAAAATCGCATTAGCCACAGAGCTCTCATATTCTGACATTTGACTCGTATTTGACTCAAATTTTTTAAATTCAAATTAAAATACGGGACACTGTCACTCTCTTATAATTTTTGGGTATAAAATATTTTTAAATATAATAAAAAATGATGTAAAAATTTATGTAAAATATTTTTAAAAATATAATTTTTTCAACATTTTATTACATATAAAATAAATAAATAAATTTAAACAATGTGATTTGTTGCAATAAAAAAAGATGAATCACTTACAAAATTCAAAGACCCAAATGAAGGTTTACTGTAGCAAATTGTATTTTTGATTTTTAAAATTTTTTTATTAATTTTATATGTAATAAAATGTAATTTTTTTTATATTTTTAAAAATATTTTTGAATTGTATTAAACATTTTATTCCCATAAATTAACTAATGCGATTTTAAATTTTTTTATTGTTTGTGAAAATTTTAATATTTTTTATTTTTTGTAATAAAATGTAAAGTGAATTTTTATACTATTTAAAATATTTTTTATAATTTTTTAAATCATTTTATAATTATAATACACAATTTCTACCGAGAATTAACGTGGACGCGGCACGTGTCCCATATTTAAATTTCATTTTAAATATAAAAATACGAGTCAAATATAAATTTGAATGGAAAATTACAAGTCTGGCGGTCTCGTCATTAATTTTATCGAAAAATCGATCGAAATTCCTCAATTAGACGGGTGGTTACAGTAGTGTATCTAAAGTAATCACTCTCACTTTAAGTCAAACTTTAATATACTTAAAATAAAATTTTTCCACTATTCCTGCGTAACTTGGACGTTGGTGTTGCTGTTTGTCTGGTAAAAGCATGAACATATTTCTTATTGATCCAATAACGGGACTAGTAAAGTTTACACATTACAAGGTCGTAGATTATAACCACATGAAAGAAATGAAAGTTGCACTTACAAAAATTAATAATTAATCGATTCCAATAATAGTGGACTTTCACGTATGAACATTTGGGTCAATAAGTGAAGGTGTGCGCATGCAGAAAAAGAGACAACATCCTAAAATTAATCCATGAATCATATATTATCGTTGATGGAGACCAGACATTTCTTACCAACATTTGGTGTTTCCGTAAGTAACCTTAACCGTGAACGAAAACGTTTACGTGGACGTTTATGCAAACGAGAGCATAAATAAAAAGTATTAAAAATTTAAAATAATATTAATATACGAGCGCTTTAAAGCGCACTATAATAACTATGTTAAACACATTTTACATATACTAAATATTCAATACGTTAGAAAAATATTTTAGATTAAAAATAATGTGTAACCTATAAATTCTACATGCATATAAGTTAAAATTATTTCTCTTCGAAAAACTGTACAATTAAATTAAATAATTATCATAGGGCGAACTAAAAGCATAAAATGAATTAAAAGCGTAAATCGGCATAAAGTCTGATGAATTAAATAAACCGCATTTTTGTAATTTATACCCTCGGACAATTGTCAATGAGCCTTACGATTATTGCGGTTGTCGTGTAAAACCTATCTGACGATTACTATAGAAAAAATCATTTTCAAAATGTCATTATAAAGAACATGAATATTGTTTTATTTTTTTATTTTTTTTACATTTCTTTTACTCTCTCTCTCTCTCTCTCACACACATATATATATATATATATTCGGTTATCATGATTATAGAGATGTATAATAAGAATACAATATGGGTTAACAAATCGTCGATGCTCACCATGGCCGACCGTGGTGCAAGTCAAACCCTTCAAGTAATCAAGTTGGCATTCACACGGTCAGGCAATAGAAGCTGGACCACTTTTTTTTTTCTTTTCTTTTACTTTTCATCCAATTATAATTTATAATAAAAAAGTTACATAATTTTTTGTAATTTTTCGTTCTTTACAAATAACGACCACCCTTGACAATATTTCGATTATTTTAAATTTTACGACTCTTACAATAGTAATAAAATATATGTTTATAATTAAATTTGAATAATTTCAACTTCTAAACACTCTTATAATATGTTAAACATTTTTAAATAATATAATGTTTTAATAAAAAAATATTATTCATGATTGTCGGACACCCATTGTATATAATTTTTTATTCAGTGGTCATCGAAATGGCTTCAACTCACGACCGCAACTATTTACGATCGTGAATATGACCATTGGTCATAATCTAACATTACTATCTAATCTCTACAATTATAAAATTAAATTAAATTTACTCTTTAATGCTAGTGTAAGAATTCGTGAAGTACATGAATATGTATATGGACTATGGTGTATATATACATTTGGTTTGCTAGTAACAAATTGAGTTTGCATATATACTAAAGATAGTAATTTGATAAAATGTAACTAAGCTTGAAAGATAAATTAAATAAATTATTGTCTATTTTATGAACCAATATTGTATTTAATTATTAGTGTGGTTTAAGGAATGTGAAGGCTTTCTAATTAATTTGAATGAATTTTTAAAAATATAATTTTGTTGGGCTCTGATTAATTAATAGACCTGTTGAGAATTAAAATTTGAAATGGTAGATTTTCTCCATGAAAATAGTATAATTAATTGCTGAGAATAACAAGGATCCCCCAATCAATCGACAACAAACATAAATACAAACAAAAATAAGACAACACATATTTACCTGGTTCAGTTTTTAACCAAGCCTACATCCACGGGAAAACAAGCACCGATCTTATTGCTTCAAGTATTCGATTACAAAGCTACCAATTGAATGCAATCTAGCATGAATCAAATCAGAAACCTATCTTCAACTACATAAGAAAAACGGTTACAAATCTGGAAGAATTGAGAATAATTTATGTGAATTAAAACCAACTGCTCTGATGCTTTATATCTGCTTGGATAAGATTGATCAAATGGTTGAGAGACAAGGATGAAATCAACAGAGTAGATGGCTCTGTTTTAAGTTCCTCCCCTCAACTATTCTGACCCGTCAAAATTACCAGATATAATAAGAGCCGTTGATCACACTTTTGAGCTATATTCTCACATTAATAAATCAATTGTTTGGAGCTTTAAAATGCCACCTCAATTTTACTTATACGGCATAATTTTTCTTTAAATTAAACTATCACTTTTATCAATTCCTTTGGTTTAAAAAAGGTCATCTAAGCACGTTGGAAAACGCACAAGAAGATATGCCACACAACTATATACGTATTTTTATTTTATAGTGTGTGCTTAAGAAACATAGCAAATTAAAAAACACAATATAGCAGCTACCAGAAGTTACCACAACTGATTCAGAATCTTAATGCAGTCCTGCACAGGTAATTTTGCAAGGACATTATTCTTTTTCCAGTACGGGAAAAGGGGAAGACGGTGGCTCAAAATTTTATATGAAACATTATTCTATTAAGAACAATTATATGCGGTGGGAGTAATATCCAATCTTAAATAGTTCATATTTCCAAACATTCTTTTTCCAGTACGGTGTTATCATATTTTACATCTGCTTTTTGCTGATATCCAAAAAATACAACACAGGAAAAGATGCTACCAAAACCTATCTAAAATGGTTGCATCCCTAATGAATGTATGAAATGCAAGTCCATTTCAACGTCGTACATGAAAATGGCAAAAGTAAACTACTTGTAATGCCTAAGCAATTCGGACGAGCTCCATTAATCACCTCATTGCTATCAAAATGTTCCCTTGTCTTTCACAAAAAACATAGATATTGCCTATGATGCGCTAGCCCCATTACTCCATTATCCTTGAAAGATATTTCATGTCCACCGGATCTGTTCCTGCATTGTCAGAAGCCAAATTTCACTTTGCCTGCGGGCGAAATTCAAAACAGCAAAACCCAGTGGATCCTGGACATAACTGAGAAAATGATATTGCACGAAGAACTCAAACAGAGTTCAAGCTGCCCCATTAACTTCGGATGGCTCCCCAACTGTTCCGTTGGACTTGGTCTTAACCCTTTGATAGAACAACACATATGCAGCAGAGGTTTTTATGTCAGCCTCATCTACTGCCGAAACATGAGAATCATCAAAATGATACCACCTGTTTTCATCAATTAACTGCAAGAAACAAGACAAGAAAACAAGACTCTCAACTGAATGGTGAAACTAAGTTTTAAAGTCATAATCTGTAAAATGAGTGTCAATCAAAAATTTCCAACCAATGCATCTCATAAAACGAAAATGATACAGGGTAAATGATTTTAACTGAATACAAGAAGATAACTTGCCTTGCAATAAGCAGAATAGTGTCCACCACCAAGGCCACCATAGTGGTTGCTGATAGCAAATAACTCGTAAACATGTGATTCCTCAGATGCATCAGCACTCTTCACATATTTGCCAAGATTGAGTTTGTGAATTGGGAAATTTACAAATGTGTCGAGTTTATTTTTCAGCCAACGACTATATGAAAAGCGTTTCAAGTGAAAAACAAGCACATCAGGAAGTCTCCATAAATCCAACTTTTTACTTGCTTGCCTATGCTCTTTGCACCGAGGACAATACCTGCATTCAATTATTCAAGGTATGATCCAAGGTGACAAATCAATATAGCAAATGAAAATTCCAGCAGTTATAAATAAAGTATCAAGACACAGAAGATTGCATACCACATATCATCAGGTCCTAGAGGCTCCTCTTTCAAAAATGCATCCAAACATGAAAAGAGAGAGATGGCGTCTTGCTTAGTTTTCTTCGCTGGAATTCCTGCCAACTTGTGGACTTCAGGAAGATCCTTTAGGTAGCTTGCATCGTATGACCCATGTTCTTTTTCAGTCCAGTCCAACATTACTTTTACCATGCGGCCAGGTCTTATAGGTGAATCCTTCACTATTGGCTTGCAACCAAAACCTTTGTCATCGGTGATACAGAGCTGGAACGACAACTCCCCACTGGACATACCCTCCGGCTCCATATCATCTGTAGATGAGGGTCCTAGTTGCATGCAATCATTCATTTGTGTATCTGTAGCTTGCATATTACTGGCATTTTCTTTGATACTCTGTGTTGATGGACTGAAGAAAACTTTTCTTTTTAGAGGAGATAGCACCCGTTGAACTGCAACGTCAATATCCTCTCCAAATTGTGGGTCTTCCAAGACAGTAACTAAAGGTGTCAGAAACAGCTTCCTTTCACTGAAGGAAAATATGAATCATAGTCAGCAAGCCGTGAAATGATAAGTAAACTAGTGTTGCACATGATATAGTAACCATGCTAAGCAAACAAAAGATAGCGCAACACAAGTCTTTGCTCGAACAATAAGTCTGTTCATAAATCAGCCTTCAGTCAAAACCTTTCAATATATATTATATTAGAAATAAGACACATAAAAGGTGGCACATAAATCAAGGTACGGCTACAGCAACATATCCAAAGAAACAAAGAAAAGCTCCCAAGACACCACAGGATGTATGATATTTGAAATCCGATCAATATAGAACACTACCAACCAGGAAGTAGAACTTACTTGTCCTGGTATCGATGGCATATCTCAAGCCTGGTCAAACCTGCCTCCCTCCTTGGAAGTCTATATGCAACAATATGTTCATCATCCTTTATTGTGGCCAAAGACTCTGACGGATTATCGAGGTACCGATATATCCGATGTTCGTAAACCTAGTCACCAAATGACAACTTCAGAAAATGGGTTTACTGAGGTTAATAAATAACTTTATTCATTACAAGAAGATAAAAATATTTTACCTCAGCAAGGAGCAAATATTCATCATTGCCTATGCCAAACTCTGTAGTCAATTTCTGGGTAAGATCTTTGCAGCAACCCTGTTTTAGAACAGTAACTGTATATGGCATTGGAAGGCCACTTCCATCCCCGTAAAATACTGTTACAGTCATCGTTCGAGTAGCAGTAGAGGGAAGCGGCAATGACAAATACATGAAGGGATCAAACGTTATAGATATCTTGTTGCATTCTGGGCAAACTAACGTGGATTTGTATTGACCCTGATGAACGGCCCCGTTAGATGTCATGAAGAAAATACCATAATCGTAAAAGAGATATTCCCAGAAAAAGTAAACATACCTGGCAAATGTCCACAATTACTGAATCATTTCTGGCTTTATGATACCTCCAAAACTCATCAGCTACTTCCTGATCCGGCCGACTATCCGAATCCTCTGTTTCGAAGTAAGGCTTATGTTTAACACGATTCAAATCTTCATGTAGGCCATCAAGCAAAAAGGCAAGAAGCTCCTGCAGACAAGTATAAAAGATTCAATTATTTAGAAAGAGATCAAGTTGGGGTATCTGAATGCCAAATATCTACAGGTCCACATCAAACCTATCAGGAAATAGACAAACAATATATTTCTTCAGGGCATACTTCATTACATTCACATGATATTGGAGCTAAGAGATGACTTAAAGTATGAAATGAAATTTCATACAGAAATTTGTCACTCCGATGAAAATAAGAATTATCACGTAATTATAACTATATCATAAAATGTAAGGAATGAAAAGTAGAGGATCAAGCAGCATACAGTAGTCCCAGCTAATTCCTCGACACTCCTCCCAATGAGTCCCAATCAACTAAAGGTAAGTACATCCACCGATTGTTCCCAAACTCAGGTATTTGACAGTTTTTATACCATCTAGAATATTCATCTACTGTAAACATCAACAAGAAGGTTGATATGTTGCTGATGAGTGACGAACTAATGCAATGCATTACTTAGTGTTAAATGCATGTTCAAGCAGTAAATCTATGCACTTTTCAAATATTTTAGCCAACAATACTAACCTGAGAATCATGTTGGTTATACCCACTAAATTGAGGTGCAAAACGAGCAAGTCTTGTCTTAAATGCGCGAGGTGCAACTGATGTTCGTCCGGACAACCAAAGTTTCCTCAATAACTCACCAAATGCAACAGCAAGCTCGCCCTGAAGAAGAAAAGCAATCATTAAGGAACTTTCTGCAACATATGTTGGCCGTTATTGATTTCTAGTATCAGAATGCCATTCATTTTAACAGACTCGAACATTACATTCATTCCCAAAGGGTTCTCTCTATTGATCTCTTTGCTGTAATCTTGCAAGAAGTACTCAGCAAGGTGCGGTGTATGAACCAGGCACTGAAGTGCACTATTCATGAAGCAAGTGTTACCCAAATTCTGCAATCCTGCCAAACCTCCCCGGTCTTTGGCACCAGGCTTCAACGCATCAAATCCATCATCCAAGTCTCCATAAGATGAATTAAAAATACTTTTTTGGAGCGTACTGGTCCCATTGGACATTGTTGGACCACCAGCAATTGATAATGGTGATCTGGTAGGTTCTACCGGAACCAATGCCAAGCCATTCCCGGTCCCAGTTGCTACGGGAACCAATGCCAGGTCATTCCCAGTTGAATCCATGCCAAATCCATCAGCAGGCACCTCCACAAGAATCTGCAAGACAATGATGGTCAGCAGGTAAATAAAACAGCAAATTATATTAAAAAAAACATCATTCACTATGTAAGAGGAAGCTAAAGAAACATTGGGAAAGTCCAGAAACATACAAATTCATAGAGTTCCAGGAGGCAACATGTATTTCCAAATACTGACAATAAACTATGAAGTATGAACTTACATCTTGATCCATCTGCAAGTTAGACTCCTCTAGGGTTCGGGCTGACGAATCTAGTACAGTCTGCTTTTGTTTGTTGAAGAAGTCCCAGATTTTTGCCTGAATTAAGTCAGAAAGAGTTGACAATCAGATATGTGATCTCTTACAAACAGTATCAGAAAACCTTTAAAGTTCATACACTAACCATCCCATGGTTTAAACCAGTAAGCTGACAAACTTTCTCATGGAGGTCATGCAAAGTGGCCTGTAGAAGAATAAATGGGCTAAGTTAGAGAAACGATAATAAGGCATCAGCCGCCAGAAATCCTCCTTGTAGCGTACACTTAAATGCCTCACATGGATCAACACATGAAACACACAATAATGCACTAGATCCAACAACCACCAAGACTAAAATAAGCAAGAGAAATCATGTCTTCATAAAATGCTCATAGTTCCAAATTGTGTTGTCCTACTTGGGGATGTTCCAAATTGCAAATGCATTTATAAATACAAAGCTACAATAAACTTTCCATGACCAAAGGCAAGCACAAGTTGAAGCAGATTGAGAAATTCTACTCATGGAGAGGAAGAAAGACACAGCAAGAGATGTACAAGTACCGCAACAATTAAGTGAAGTATTATTTATAAGAAATAAATTTTGAAAAAGAAAAATAACAGAAATGCAATCTACTTTGGCTCTGTTTACCACTAGCTTTTCAGCTCCATGAGCTTTTTCTCGTTATGCGAACGCGCATATTTTCAAACAAGCCAGCTTGGTTTTTCCAGCTAGTTTTGCTAAACATAGCCCTTATGCAGTAGATATATAAATAGGTTCAGCTATAAAAACAGCCAGTTAACTAACATACAATCTATTAAGAGAAAATTTGCAAGGTGAACATGTTTGTACATCCACAACACAAAGGTGAACTAGTTATTAATCCTGAACAGGGTAAGATACAACAAGGGATGCTTCTATAAAGTACACACCAATCATGCAAGTGCTACTGGCCAAAATTTCTGGATTGGAGTAACAATGGCATACCTTTTTACTCAGTCTTATAACAGCTTCATTTTGGTTTCTGGAATCAATTAACCTAAGACACAAGGGGAAGACCTCCACTGAATATTGCTTTTGTTGCTCTCCAACAGCAATCATCTTCCGCAACAAAACCGGCCCTCCTTTGTACCTAGACCAAATAGAACAGCAATACTTAAGCACATAGTAATACTACATAACAAAGATATGTAGAGCATGTATAAATAAAAGAGTTAATCAAAAACTATGTTGCTGCGTGAGCATATCTTATGCTTGCATTATTTTAATAATATTTAGCCGTTTAAAAAAAAAAAAGTATAAACAGTATACAATCTGAAACATAACGATTGTTTGGTTTATTTTTAAAATTTTGTTTGCTACTGGCCGACAACTCCAGTACTCCTTGT
>JAYMSP010006677.1:0-11240 GCA_036897095.1 Plantago elongata | reverse complement strand
TATATATATATATAAAATTCCATTCGGGATCGGGATTTTTTCAAAAACGTCTACCCCTACTTACAACTTTATGGATATAATATATAATATAAATAATTTATTTATTGCAATTTTTTAAATGAATCGGTTACCGGGAGTAATTATTTATTCTGCATATAAGTATGTAACGACGACACACAAATTAGTCTTACTTGCAACCACATTCCATTTGAGATTTGGAATTCCAGCTAAGCATAATTTTATGAGAGCACAATGCTTGTATTAGTTTCATTCGATCTTGTTCACTTAATTTACAGCAGTATAAGTCAAGATTGTCAGAACTGCCATACAATTTCTTCCATAATTTTCTTATTAATGAAAAAGAAGAACTAAAGGGATGCAAGTAAAATAAAGGTTAGATTTGAAAGTTAAAGGGGGTCAATAGTAATTATAAAAAAAATGTGGATAAAAAAGAAAAGTGAAATGATATTTGTAACACTTGACCATTATTTCTCTATTGAGTTGATTTTTTAAACCTGAAAGATGTTAATATTACTTTATTTCATCATAATTAATATTTGGATCTTATTATAAATTATGAAATATTATTTAGGGACCTTTCTATAATATATGTTCTGTAATTGTTCCACGCATACGTTGCCTCACCAACTCCGGCCATTCTTACTTACCTGTCACAAATCAACATTTTCTCAAATAATGAAATGTAAAATCAGCTATATAACTAGCTAACTCATTAATGGAGGAAAGGAATGGACACTGATTGTAACTTGCCTGTGCAAAATGACATGCTTATTTCTGTTCTCAACGTGCTTGTACTTGGTTTTGCGTTAAAAATTAAGGATTGATTGTGAAAAATGGATGAATTTTGCATCAATTGCATGCACATATATATATATAGAGTAGTAGTAGTAGTAGTAGTAGTAGTATTAGTAGTATTAGTAGCATAAATGTATGAATAGGATACATGTTGCAATAATCAATAGTTGCCGGTTTTCTTGAATCCCATCTTGTAATAGGAAACTGTACGTACATGTGTACATTAGCATTAGCCATCTTTGACATTTGGGTGCAAAAAATGTTAGTTCAACTCAACTCTCAACCAACTTGCACCTTAATAACAGTTTTCGATCCGTGCATAATTATCACTCGAATGATATCTGATTAATATGTTCACCTAGCAAACTAATATATATTATTTTTTACGCACTTTATTTTCGTACATATCTATCAGAAAACCTTTATGTTGATTGTCATCTATTAATCGACTTTACTGTCTCAACCCTCAGAGATTCAGTGGAGATGAATAGATGATATATATATTAAATGTATTAATAATACCAGTTATCCTTGGCACGCAGTATCTACGTGCTCATAGATATTTATATATAAAATAAATAAATAAGAAAAATAAATTTATCAAGTTGGTCTAAATTCCTTAATGATACGAACTTCTTCATTTGTAATGATAGAAACATAATATTAGACTTTAGATTGTAATAAAAGAAATTATTTTTTTAAATTTAATGTGTTAATATGTTGAGGAGAATTAAGTATTACTTTCATACGGTTTAATTTGAGTGAATAGTGGGTTGAGTATCTTGTGGAAACTATCAACTACTTATTTTGGTAAAAAGATAGATCGGGTCATGGACTATTCAAATATGCAATCGAATTTAAGATTGGTGGTTGGACAACGGATATATCATCGGACATGTGATCAGAAAAAGAGAGAAAAAAAGAAGAGGAGTGGGTAGAGAGAAAAGGAAGAAGGAATGAAAGAAAAAAAATGGTATTTATATTAGTGTGATAATTCATTTTTTAGATTCATAATTGTGTATAATACAATTATACACAATTGAGATCCAAATACAAAAAATTAATCAAATTCAATTTGAATTGAGTAAACTCAATTTAAATATGGAACCAAACACTCTGTATATCTAGAGACGGTATCTAATACGGAATCATTTCAATGCATCCATTGCATTTACAGTTTAATATTAAATTATAATTCAAGTTTAAAAAGTAAAAATGATACATTTAATTCGAAAGAGATGACATTTAGTAAATATGTGCATTAAATGTTTACTAAAACTTATAAGAGTCCTAGTATTTATGAGAGTTCATGAGAGTCTTGAACAAAGACACAATTATACACAATTATGAATCTAAAAACGAATTATCACACTAATATAAATACCCTATTTTTCTTTTTTTTTCTTTCATTCATTCTTCCTTTTCTCTCTCTACCCACTCCTCTTCCTTTTTTCTCTCTTTTTCCGATCATATGTCCGATGATATATCCGTTGTCCAACCACCAATTTAAATTCGATTGCATATTTGAATAGTCCATGACCCGATCTATCTTTTTACCGTTTTCGTTTTTCCATTTGGCCAACTTTTGAAATTGTTGGCCAGAATCTGGTTGTCTTCTCCAGCGATATCTCCGCTGCCTGGTCACCAATCTTAAATTCGATTGCATATTTGAGTAGTTCATGTCCCGATCTACCTTTTTATCAGTTTCGTTTTTTCATTTAGTCGACTTGTGAAATGGTTGGTCGAAATCGGAGCTTTTCTAGTTGTCTTCTCCGGTGGATCTCCGACTACACGACACATATATTCCATTATCTTGTCGTTTCCTCGATTTTCAGGTTTCTTATGTCGATTCTTCAGTTTTTTTCGTTTGAATTTGGCGATTTCTAATAATTTCTCGTAACAGTACATTTCGTGTGAAATTGTTGATATTTGAACTTTAATTGCGTATGTTTGGCCGGTAATTATTGATGTTTTTGTAGTTTCAGTTTGTTTAATCTTTGATTTTCATGGGTTTGTTGGTAGATCTTCATTGTAGTTTTTCAATTTGTTTAGGTTTCCATATAAATTATGTATGTTTAATTGTAAATAGATGATGTTGTGGTTACATTACTTTATGATTATGTTTTATGTTGCATTGGTTTTAAATTGCTATGTTTCTGTGCAAATTGTACATGTTAATGAGTAAATAGATGATGTTTTGTTATAAGCACATTATGTTCCATATCTTTGATTACTAGTGATTGCTGACTAAGTTTGCATATATATATACTGAAAGTGCTTATGTTTAACTGTAAGTTGGTTATGATTTATGTTTCATATGGTGAAATACCATTGTTTAATTTTTTTTAATGTACATTGTGCATATTTAGCCGTTAATTACTGATTTTTGTGGTTTCATGCACTTCTTGTATAAAATTCGATATATGTATGAATAGTTTATTTTTATACTACAATTGATGATGTTTAAGGGTGAATAGATGATGTTTTAATATAGAGTTTATGTTTCATCTCTTGAAATTTTTATATGTTCAGGTTTTTATGTGAATTGTGTATATTTAACCGTAATTGTAGATGTTTTGTCGTTTTTCGGAGATTATGTATTTTGTAAAATCACTATGTATATTATCAGTGTTAATTGTGCATGTTTATACTGTAATTGTTGATATTGAATGTTAAATAGGTTATGTTGTTGGTCCTTTTTTTTTTTAATCACTAATTGCATATATGTATATTGCAATTGTTGATGTTCAAAATCAAATTGTTGATGTTTTTGTTGTATATATTAGGGTTCGTAAAAATTGTGGTTAAATAAAGAAAACGATTGATGATAAAGATGGAGACGTGGATGGAGGAGTCGACGGATAAGGGTGCAAAGATAATTCTAGTTTAGATATAATGCTTTTAATTATTTTATATTATTTTGTATGTAAAGATATTTATTGATTGATAAATGAAATTAACTTCAATGATATATTTACAAATGTTGTGTTAACAAATCGGTTGTTATTTGTAATTTCATACTAAACATAGATAATTATATATCAAACATAGACAATTTGATTCAAAATATCAATATGAGCTATGTATGCAGGGGGGGAATGAAAGGTCAACTCGTGAAAAAATCCAATTGTATAGTTTTGTGTATAAATTGTCTATATTTATCTATATGTTGGACTCTCAATATATTATGGACTCTCAGGAGACTAACTCTTAAATGTTTACTGTAAGAATACCTTATCTCCCTCCGTTTTGGAGAAGCCGTCCGATTTTAATTTTTACAGTGAAAGACAACTTTGATTATCAATTGATCTTCAATCGTAATAATGAAATATTCCATTAAATTATATAATGAAAGTTTATATGCTAAAGTTCAATTATATAATTCAATTGAGATTATACTATTACAAATTAAGGTTAATTTGTAGTCAAACTCAGATCATGTTAATAGCCGAAATAATAAAGTTTACAGTTTCTCTAAACGGATGAAGTACGGTACAATAACACTTTACATATACATAGTGTGTGTCATGATATAGAACACTTACAAATGTATAAGGATCCACTAGTATAAACTATAAATTTGAAATATTTTTTTATATATATGTAGTGTATGCTTTTGCATTTAGTAAATTATAGAGTAAGACTATAATACATTTCACACGTATAACGTGTTACGTTATTTTTAATATTATTTTTATATATAATGCACAATTTCACCTTATTACTTGTACTCGGTATCGATTTTATTTTACCTAGTTTTGGTAGATCATGTCATCCATGGTATATCGATATCGAATATATTTTAACTATTAATTAAGGTCACATTAACTTATCCAAACAAATACTATTCAAAACAAACCAGCTGCATAGTTGAAGATTGTGGTGTGCATATCAGAACTATTGTGACCAAACAAAATTTAATGTCAAAGATGATCTTTGACAAGCTATATCAAGATAGGATTAAAACAACACGTACGTGAACGTGCGTATACATTATTTCAATAATTAATATATGTTCATGTTACAACTAGCTAGATTAATCTAGCTACTACTATATATATGAGAGTATCTCATAACTCATTTCACAATAACATACATTCCATCTTACATTATAACAAATTACATCAATCAATCAATATATACATACATATTCCTATCAAATTAAACCAAGATAATGTCGACTGGATTTTGTGTTGAAGGCAAGCTAGCTATTGATCATTAAGTTTAATTAAAACTTAATTTCTATTGCACCTATTTGATACTCCATTTGTTCTGAACTTCACTTTCTGATTTTTCTTTAAATATATTGTATACAGAACCAGGTAAGAAGGAGTGGCCGGAGTTGGTGGGGTGTATTGGAACAGAAGCTGAACAAGTGATAGAGAAGGAAAATTCAAATGTGAATGCTATTGTGATTTTGGAGGGAACGGCCACCGATAAAGCTATCATATGTAGCCGTGTCCGGGTTTGGGTCAACACTAATGGTGTTGTCGTACTCATCCCTAGGGTTGGTTAAAACCTATATGGAATTTAAAGTCACGACTTATATAATTGTGATAGATTTCTCTTTATCTAAATAAATTTATGCGTTTATCTTTCTTGATGAACGTATGACGTGTGATATGTAATTTTTATTTTAAGTACTTCAATACCATATGAATGAATAATGAAATTTCAATGTTTACTTGATTTCAGAAACATATTTTATCAATTAACATTTTGTGTGGCCTATATATTGTGATTTGGTTGATTTATTATACTTTAACTAGTGAGAAAGTACCACGTTCGGAGTTTGTATAATGTTACATAATAAAATATATTCTTATAAAAATAACGAAAATAAAATTAGTAGAAGAAAACCCTATAGGTTTACATAACTAGATAAATATCATGAAGAATATTAGGATGTTTTTCCTCTTTTACTTTAAAAGATTGTCGCCTTATATAAATATAAAAAAGTTATCATTTCGTATCAAATGACAACAATGTGCACTTTCAACAATCAACTAACAACTGGTAGATGGAAATTTCTCTTATTTTTCTCTTGCTTTTTTCAATCTGATTTACGGTGTTGCGTAGTTCTTGTATGGGTTAAAGGCTTCTAAATGGACACTCATTACGTTTTACAAAACGATATTCTCTTACCTAGCTCAAAAGTTAACTGATTAACTAACTGAAAAATTAATTCATTAATTAGTTGAAAAAGCTAACTTATTTTAATATAGGAGTTTAACAAATTAGCTGATAAACTAATTAATATTTTGTAAAATGACATACAATTTTAAAGAATTACAATTCGTCATTTTCAATCTTTACATAAATTTTTTATATTTTTTTATTTAAAAGATCTTCAGTTGTCCCCTTTCATCTACTAAGTTACCTTATTTGTTATTACTTATTATTTAACTACAATTTTATATATAATTAATGTTGTTTAATTTAAAATTAAAATTTAAACAATTAAGACAACTCGATTTCAATTGAGTGGTGATTTGTTAGCATCGGGCTGAATTTGTAAGTTGTGAGAGCCTTGCAAGAAATGTGGAACCAACGGAGGCGCGAATATGCCGCATATGCGCAACTTCATAAGGAAGATTCTTTCTTCTTCATTCGCATCTTTTCCCCAATTCGTCTGATTTTGGACCATCTCTTGACCTAATTCCAATTTATCCTCTCTCCCTCTATAAATTAATTCATTAAATATATCCTTGCTGACACCTTGCTACGCCACCATACTTGCTCAGGTGAATATCTGTTCTTTTTCGTTCTCCTTCTGTTATCTCACCATGTTAGTAGCTAAAGGTTCAATCTTTATCTTGATTTTCTAACTTTCTTGAGCTTCACACGGTTATATTGCTTCTTGATTCATAACTCTACATGATTTCTCTTGCTGTTTAATCCTGTGTTCAATTCTTGTTTTTTTTTTCATTTGTTACCTATAGTTAATTTTATTCTGTTTTTCTTTTTTAAATTTTGATTTGTTAAGCTGGATTATCCCAATGGTTTTCGTTATTGTATTTCAGTCTCATCTGGTGGTTAAGTTTAGCGTATCTGGACGATAACTTGACGGATTGTTGCGGAGGATAAGAATGAATATAATGTAAATGTTGATCATTTCGATGAGCATGTTTTCTACCATCTAACCCAGTTATATTAATGATTGGAATAGGGATATTGATTAACATTAATATGCCAATTAGTAAAGAGGAAAAAGCTATTTAGAAGTCATAAGAAAGGAGTTATATCTTATCTGATGTGTTAATAGAATGTGTGGACGCCTATGAACTGGAGAATGGGGTCTGTTTGAAGGATTAAGACATAAGTAGTAGTGCTTGAAACCGAACACGAGGTGCAACTTGTAATTTATTGGATATTTTAATGAAAGTTTGTATTGTATTTTAATGAATCCCAGGACTGTGAAATTGCAATTCCACGACTTTCGAGATAAGAGTTTATGCTAATCTGGCAATCAGTCTAAATCAATTGACTGATTGCCGAATATCATATGAATCCTGATAACGCATTGAGGCCTTGTAAAGCCTTGGATGGAGTACACGGAGTGCATCTGGTTTCTACTCATGCACCATTTGCATTCCAAGAGATAAATCACCATGGAGATTATAATTCATCAGCACGTAATACTGGAAGCAGACAGCATCTAATAGTGAAGTGAGTCCAGCCAGAGATTCATGAACATTCATATTTTCTGAATATAGTAATTAATAAAGATTGTCACTGTGTTTTCCTTTCTATTAGGAATGTTTGGCAGCAGAGGCCGGCTTGTTTGAAGCCTATTCATTGTTGCATTAGTGGTATTGCAAGCAGACTGCTATCCTTAGTCTAGTAAAGTGATCATCATGTTTTTAATCTAATAAATTGTATGTGTCCTTCAGGTGATAGGAACCTTGCTGAAAGACTTATCAATGTGCTTACTTCACTTCCTTTTATTGCCCTTGGAATCCAGGCTCCAAGGTTATTATGATAATCTTCTCAAAGTTGCCGCTCGTTTATAAACTTGTCAAATCTTTTCATAGCTTGATACTGGATTTATGGTGCAGGAAAAATTTTAATTGTAAAATCTATGCAAATTCATTAATTGGAGTAGGAGTTGCTTCCAGTCTATATCATGCTTCAAGAGGGAGATTGAGAAAATATTTGAGATGGGCCGATTACACGATGATAGCCACAGCTACAGTGGTGAGTACATGTGACACTTGTTTCTTCTTTGCACATAGGACAACCTATGACACTTGAATCATGCCCTGAAACTTATCTTTTTAAAGATATGCTATATAAAAGTATACATAAAGCCTAATTTTTTAGAAGCTCCCTCAATCTTAATCTTCAATTACATAGGACCTATACCATATCTGTGGTGTTTTGTTGTTCAACCTCAGTCCTCAAATGAAGACTCTTGAAAGTCGATTAGAGCTGTAGTACTAGTATGTGTTGGCCCAACCTGATTAGTCACTTTATCACATGAGTCCACCTTATTTAACCAAAAGAAGGAGATTTGGCTATAATAAGTCTGTTTGGTTGATGCCAATTAGGTGATCGACTTGAAAAGGTACTCCATGTAACTTTTTATGTAAGGTGACTGATCAACTACCACTCTACCAGTCACCTTATCAGATATTATCAGTTATCATGCACCTTTTCAACTATCATTCACCTTATCAATTTGTTTGCCAGGCAGAAACTTAGTTTCTTTCTGGGGATGATAATTGCTAAAAGGACTTTTCTGTTTTAGTCCTGAGAAATCTTTTAATGCAAATTCTGTTAAAGTGGTACATCTTACATGGTTTCAGCATTAATCCATAAGCTCAAAAATCGGGCAGACTATATTCCCACCAATAGGCCTTGTAAAACGTTATTCAACCAGCTTAACATATGATCTCAGTGGTATATGGATCTGGTTTTACATTTCTTTGAATATGAGGAACAAACTCACTTTGGTTTTACATTTCTTTGTGCTGAAACAGTTCGATTTCTTGCAGTGTCTATCAAGAGCACTTAGTAACGATAACCGGAAATTGCTGATGGCTGGGTCTGCTTTTTTTTTACCAATACAACCACTTATGGTTTCAGCAGTTCATACAGGAATGATGGAGGTAGCTGTTCCTCTCTTTTAAGTAAAATTTTATTTAGTTGAGTGACGACATTTGAAGTTCACTCACATGTTCTAGTTCAGTGCCGTTTGGTGTTTCAAAATTACTTGGATCCGAATGTTTCATGCAATTCATGTTACCATCTAGAGAAGGCTATGTATCCTAGAATCCTAGTCTTATCGACTTCAATTTTCCATAGTCTAGCTTGATTAACTGCAGAAAGTTTGAACCTAATGGTCACATTTTATAATGGCGAAGCAAACAATAGAAAAATGTGGAAATATGCTATAGGGAGGAAAATCCACTGATTAAGTATGACTTATAGCCAAAAGAAAAAATTAACATTACAGTAAATATTTATCTAGACTTAGCCTCCATTTAATTAAGTATGACTTCTAGCCAAGTTTTCTTTGGTCATCACCTTGCGTTATATGAGGCATCAAAATCCTCTGATTTCACTCAGTAGTTGATGAAATTGGTAAGTCGGTGGTACCTGTCTCTAGAAGAATTGACAGAATACCTAGTAGCATGAACACAAACCCAAGTAAAGTATACAGGAAGAACTGATAGGCAGCTTTGATCTTACATTGAAGTGAACCTCAGACACCTATGATAATGGTAGAGTAAGGGCAGGCACTGATGACCATTATATTGCCCAGTTATTTGCAGACACAGGACTATAAGATTGGTAACTGACTCCCCAATTATTTTAAAAAATAAGGAAAACTCACCCGATTGTCTTGAATAATCATTTCTGTAAAGAGCGCGGAGATAATTCCTGAAAACAGTCGAATAAAAGAGGTTTTGCACATTTACAAGGCCTGTATTCTATGTCAAAGCATCATGATTCGTCCAATACAAAGCCTGGGCTTATTGTCTTTTTTTTTTTTAATCAGATCCTGTGCGTCTTATCTTCAATGGTGCTACAAATGGCTTAGAGCAAATGTTTTAATTATAGAGTAACGTAAGAAATTGACCAATTATACCTGGTTACACAATTGGAAGGACGTCATTTTTAAATTATACCTGGTTACATATTCCCATTTTCTTGAAAAATGAAGTCCTTGCATTGTATAATTATTTTATTTTTACATGGATCACGTTGCGCACATATAAATTAAGAATTTGTTGTTCTGGAAGTTCCTAAACAATTAGCTTTACACTATTATCTTGTTAATAATATTGTCCAGCAAAATAAATGGCTTACTCCTGACACTGTCTAGTAAACATACCAGGTCATGGAGATTTTAGTTGTAATGTTTAAAAGCTTGAGTTGTTTGGTGTTTTAGACTTTTAGCTAGTGGCGATATTGTTGGAGCAGATGTTTGGAATCTTAGGTTCCGAATGCTGACAAGTGTTTGGGGGGGGGGGTTATTTGGGTGATGCATCACTTGATCTTGTTTGTTCATTTTGCTTCTTGATGAAACAGTTGTCTGACAGCAGTTATCCATTACTATCAATTCAGGTCGAATTTGCAAAGAGAGCATTTCAAGAACCAGAACTCAGAACAGCACACAATGTGCATAAGATGTCAACACTGCTGGGTGGTGCTCTTTTCATTGCAGATGACATTTTCCCTGATACACCGTATCTCCATGCTGGTTGGCATCTTGCTGCTGCTGTTGGAGTTGGAACTTGCAACAAGCTCTTGGAGTAGTAAAGATCTTGCACCCTTAATTTGCCGAAATCACCTGTAATCACCACGGAACTTACCAATTCTTGCCACATTGGTGTGACAATGAGCGTTGGAACGCCATGTGGGATCATTATTTCATCATTCAAACGATGGGATGTATGCATATAGTTTGCCATAGTAATAGCAGATTCATTGCCTGTATTATTAAGCCAAATTTCAAGTAGTAAAACTTTGCCAATTGAAACCGTGTATATGTAGTACTCCTGTATAATAGATATGTACTCCCAGTTAAGGTTTTGTTCACTCTTCATGTTTTCAACTTATCAGTTTATGTGAAAAAAATTATTTTAGGTACACTGGAGTGAGGCACTGTCACTTTAAACATACTAAAGTGACAAAGATCAATTTGAGTACAATACTACAATCATCCGTTAAATTGAGAAACTCAGATCGATTTTATGATCGAATTGATGATGTTGCTGCTGGAATTGTGATTTTCCCTCCAAATTTGTATTTGACCCGTATTTGATCGTATTTTTGTATTTAAAATTTAAATACGGGACACATGTCGCGTCCACGTTAATTCTCAGTATAAATTGTGTATTATAATTATAAAATAATTTTAAAAATTACAAAAATTATTTCAAATTAATATTTTTTAAATGATAAAAATGCATCTT